>SKCR01033471.1:0-311775 GCA_019454045.1 Zanthoxylum bungeanum | reverse complement strand
CGGAGAGGTAGAAGAGATTTGACAGAAGAACCCGACCACATGATCGGGGGAGGTTATCCCAAAGACGGAATTTGTTGATGATGAAGCAATTTGGATACAGACCCGACCACCTGAAGGATGTTTATTTGAGGTTTTCTAAGGATCTGTTAAAACCCGACTCGATGGGTCTTTATCAATGAAACCCGACCTGGTTGAGAGAGCTGGAGGAAAGCTTTTATAGTATCATCTACCTCGGTGTGCCGACCCGATGAATGAAGATGAGATCACAAGCTGACCAGTGTTGAAATCATGTGACGTATGCCCTAATTGAGATGATAAGCTTCTAGAAGACTAATTATGACAATGGGAAAAACAATGGTTCTCATTGGAAGTAGCTCTGCCAGCCGCCATAAGCCAGTACAGTGGCAGAGCAGAGCCGTCGGAGGCCACCATAGACCGGTACAGGGACAGTGAAATGGGCTATTTTGATTGGCGAATTTAAATGTAGTTAAGGAGAGTTGCGATGAAAATGATAGCAAGGTGACATGGGCTGACGTCATTGACGGTGGAATAATGAATTTGGAAGCTTATATAAATGAGATGAAGATTCAGATTCAATGGTTAGTAAGTTTCGCATCTCACAACTTGTAAAAAAAGTTAAGAGCTTAAAAACTAGTGATAGAGAGAGAAAGCTAGTCGGTTACCTGAATAAGTGAGTGAATTATATCGGGCTAGTGTATGACTTGAGGTGTATTATCACTGAGATAGTTCCGTTGTAGCTCGGGTCAGTCTTGACCCCGAGCAGTAATAAAAAAAACACCCATTTCTCCCGTGGACGTAGGTTGCGGCCACTCTCCGCCGAACCACATAAACTCTGCGTTTATCTTGTTTGCCTGCTAAATTTATTTTGGTTCCCTACTAACCAAACAAATTCATTGTTGGGAGAGGTTTGTTCGAGAGGTTAATTTCCCATATTGCCCTTGGAATGAAAAACAACCATCAACAGTTGGCGTCGTCTGTGGGGATATAGTACGAAAAGCAACACAACACACTAAGATGATCGCAGGAGACAGAAATCATAGAGCTTTGGAGGCCTCAACAGCGGAGTGGATGGAAAAGTTGGAGGAGGACCTGCGGTTGGAAATGGAGAATACATGAAAAGAAAGAGAGGCTACCCAAACCTTCATAAAAACTATGATGGAGAATATAGAGAAGTTAGAGAGGAAGATATGAGAACAGGGATAAGTAGGACCCAGTTAAATGAGAGAAGAGATTTCCAGCAGGAAGAGAGTAGCTAGAGTAGAAGGAGATCAAAAATGGGGAGAAATAAGTCACACAATATGAGATTAGTGGTTGTGGCCAGTGCTGCACCAATAGATGGGGCCTCATGTGGGATATGATGACAGACAGACTTCGGAATCATCCAGTAACAGCCCTTGTTTTGGGGAGAATGACCAATGGCGTGATCATGAACGGGGACATAGAATTCCAAGTGGCACGAGATAACACGCTCGGAGGAGCGAGAATGATGAAGCCTTCAGATGAGGACATGAGAACACTGAGAGCCACTTGAGGGACTGGTTCCAAAAGGAGATGAAAAAGTTGGAGATGAGCACACGAGGAGGTACTTAGGATGACCAAGATATGAAGACATTATCCCATTTTACCAAGGAGGTGCTGGAGGTGGAATTCCCATAGAGGTTCTCCATGCCCTCGATAGACATCTCAAATGTAACATAGACAATAAGTCCCATGTTGAAAATTTTGTTTTACTCATAGAGATTTAAGGCATGGTCGGGAATGCGGTATGCAAGAAATTCTCGCTAATCCTGGGAAGGCCGATCGATTTTGACTCTAGGAAGTATTAGTAACTTTTCACAACTAAGAAATTCATTCGCAAGCAATTTGAAAGAGGCGTGCACACTAAGGAAGATGGTCGGGTCACTGAGGACGATAAAGCAACGCGATGACGATCGTTGAAAAATTTAATCAATATATATCACAATTTGGTATTGGAGGTGTGGGCATATGGATTTCTAGAAGCTTTGGACATCTTAAGGGAACACTGGGGGTTGGGAGATTATGGTCCCACCTTAGGATCCAAGAAGTACCAAATTATGCAACGGCTTTGGAACAGACTATGAGGTTTGTATTGTTGGAGGAAGAAGAGAAGATAGCCCGAGGAAGCGTCGCTCAGGAAAAGAAAGAATCGAGGCCAGATATATGTCGTGATGGTGGCAGTGGATTAAGAGGATCGGGCCCGAGGAGGCAGAAATTCAGGCCCATAAATCGGGGCAACTTAGTGCCCGAGAGGAAGCCCTACATCCAAGTTGCATGTATGGAATGAAGACAACTTTAAGGTACCATAGCAAGTATGGAATGAAGACAACTTCGAGGTACTACGATAGCCTCAGGTTTGCATAGCATGGGGAAATGATATTTCCCCATGGCGTTTGCTGCCCATAGAGAGAATTTGAGGTGCATTGCACGGGCAGGACTCACAAGCCTCCGTGGCATTTGTAGCCTCGGGTTTATATAGCTTGTGGAGAGATATTTCCCTCATGGTATTTTCCGCCCATAGAGAGAGTTAGAGGTGCAAAGCATGGGCAGGGCTCACGAGCGTCTGCGGCGTTTGTAGCCTCGGGATATGCCTAACATTGGGAAGGTGATATGATACATGGAGCATCAAGAAAACAAGCCTCGAAGTATGGATCCAAGCATCCAAGGATGAAGCCTAATAATCCATTCAAGTTATTTGGCAATAAAGGGGTCGAAAATATACAAGCGAAGGCCTCCTATAGGGGGTTAATGACAGTGTTTATTTTAGAGTGGGCCAACTGTTAGAGGCCCTAGGTTTTAATATTGGTGTTTATTCTAGAGTGGGCCAAATGTTAGGGGCCCAATATTTTATTTGTAATAAGGATTATTACCTAGGGTTATTTCTAATTTTTTAACATATTACAATTAGGGTTTCCATTGTAATATTTAAACAAGCTTTTCATTAATAAAATTGATGAATGTTTCAACCAAAAAAAATTAATATTGCCGTCAGGCACATTGGTGGTGAGGCCGTGATGGCTAACTACGGAAGGGTGAATTCTCTTCAAAAACTTATCAAAGGGGTTGCTGTCATTTTATGGAGTTTCAAGCAATTAGGGGTTCGTGAGGCTTTGTTCTTCACGGGTTTCTAATCTTCAAACCTCGTTATGCTTTCCTGAGTGCTCATAACAATCTTTTGTGGGTTTCACAGGATTTGTTCCTGCGGGGTTCACATAAGTTGTGTGGATAACAATCTCTTGTGGGTTTGTCTGGCTTTGCTCCAGGAAGGTTTTCATCAGAAGGGGAATTTTATCGTGGCGCTGGCCATCCCTTCTCGGATCCGTATAAGCATAGCACGGGGAAAGCAAGAAAGCATATCAGACATTTGCAGACTTGGGGCATGCCTAGCATGAGGAGGAAAATGCCCTTATGGTGTTGGCCGACCTTGATCCATAGCTCTATTCGTCTGAGACGTTTGGACTAGTGTTGGTAGTTTTTCACCCTGAGAAAGGTTCAAATACCGATCAGTAGAACATATGGTTCTTTTTTAAAAAAATTTGAAACCCGACCTGATGGTTCTTTGTCAGTGAAACCCGACCTGATTGAGAGAGTTGGAGGAAAGTTCTTATGGTATCATCTACCTCGGTATACTGACTTGAGGAACTAAGATAGGATCACAGACCGACCAGTGTTGAAGTCATGTGACGTATGCCCTAGTTGAGAGGATAAACCTATATAAGGTTAATGATGACTGTGGGAAAAATAACGGTTCTCATTAGAAATAGCTCTACCAGTTTCCAAAGGCCAGTGCAGTGGCAAGGAGGTAGCAGAGCGGAGCCGTCAGAGGCCGATGTAGGGACAGTGAAATGGACTATTCTGATTGACGCATTTAAAGGTAGTTTATGAGAGTTGTGATGGCAATGATAGCAAGGTGACATGGGTCAATGTCATTGGCAGTGAAATAGTGAATTTGGAAGCTTATGTAAATGGGTTGAAGATTCAGATTCAAGGGTTAGAAAATTTAGCATCTCACAACTTGTAAAAAAACTAAGAGCTTAAAAACCAGTGATAGAGAGAGAAAGTTGGTCGGTTACCTAACCAAGTGAGTGAATTTTACTGGACTAGTTAAGACCCGAGATATATTATCACTGAGATAGTTCATTTTCTTGTTGTAGCTCGGGTCAGTCTTGACCCCGAGCAGTAGTAAAACACACCCCATTTCTCATGTGGATGTAGGTTGGAGCCTCTCTCCGCCGAACCACGTAAACTTTGTGTTTATCTTGTTTGACTGCTAAGTTTGTTTTGGTTTTCTGTTAATCAAATAAATTCATCATTATGAGAGATTTATTCGAGGTTTTAATTTTTCATAATATCCTTAAAACGAAAAACAGCCATCAATAAATTTATTTATAGATTTGATGTAAAGAAATTTTATTTTTATCTATAGATCCTTCTCTGTATCCCGGGCTAGAATCTAGAGCTTGAAATCTCCCCTATTTTAAATAAAATGTGAGAAAAGGAACAATGAAAAACCAACAAAAGGAAAAAAAAAATGATAAATTCATTTCAAAATCATATTTTAAGCACAAAAGACTCTTTCAAATTACTCTACAACTTCAATTTGTCTCATAATTAAATCAACTAATTAAATAAAATTTGCAATGATTAAATATTCAACATCTCCCTTTCAACTCCTTAATTTTAGGTCATATCAGATTCCATATCGTATAAAATATTAGGTCATCATTTCATTTTCTGTTCTCACTAAACAATTTCAACAAAATCCTGAACATCAAAGCTGCAAAGATTTGCTCGTAATTCTTTATTAGAGTCAATGATCCTCGAATGTTACAAATAATGCAAGCATTTTCAAATGAAAAGATTATACAATTTTAAATTTTTGAAACATATAGATTTTTTAAATGTATTTAATACATCATGAGATAAAATAATTTTGACATAACCAATCAAATAAAAGCATTTTTCTGTTAAGTGGATTCATCTACCTTAATCCTTTAATGTTATTGTGATATATCTGAAATCATTATTTCATTAATTTTTTTTTTTGGAATCGTTGGAAATTCCGTCACCAAACCACTCATTTTGGGCTTAAGCGAAGCAGGTAAAACCCTGTTTGTCACAGGCTCTTACAAGAAACGCACTCCCTGGATTCAAACTCAAGACCTCAAGGTGAGATCCTGAACCATACACCATCAAATCACGTCCATTGGGGACTTCATTAAACTTATTAAAGCCTAAGTCTCTTTTTATAATTTTTATACATGTCAACTTAGGTTTTTTCTAATCTCATTTAACATATGACAACATAATTTGTTCTCTTTTTTCAACACACTTAAATTTCTATGGTATACAAAAATCATAGTCATGTTTATCTCGTACTCTCCTAAATTGGTACTACACTCACTTTTTTTCTAATTTCCTAATTTTTAACTTTATCTCATCTGAATATCTAAACATTTCATTTTTTTTTGGAGTTGATGTTTTATTATTATCTTCTATATTATTCCATAAAGCATTATAGACCTAAAAATCATCTTATAAATTTACCTTTCAATTTTAAAATACACTGTGATCGCATAAACTGCCGATGCACTGCCGTTCCTCTAATTTACTTGAATTCATTTTTGAATGCACCATTAATCAAAATGTATTTAATTAGTGATTAAATAATAATTAAGCTTTGGAAAATGAGAGGAGTTTGTTTCTTCTGGTTACTTTGTAAAGTGTTTGGAGTATTTGGTGTCATCTCATCTCCATGTTTCCTGCCAAGGATTAGGCAAAACTTGCCACTAACAGTAATAAATTAATTAATTAGTTAACTAAGTTTTAATATTTTAATTGAAATTCCTTTACAGACTCCCAAGTTACTTTCTTCCAAATTTTCTACATCAATACTCTTGTTTATACTTTTTGTTTAGTTTGGTTTGGTTGGGTTTACTTGTTTATTACTTGCATAGTTGCATCATCAAGATTGATTTACTTTATATATGTCCACTTGCAAGTGTTTTGAGATTATTTATTTATAATTTCAAATATCAAAATAAATAAAATAAATGTATATATTGTTGGGATTCTCTGATCACTGAAGAGTGTTTATGAAAGAAAAAAATTTCATACTATTACTACTTGAATAGACTTTACAAAGATTACAAATTTTGTTACAAAAAACCTCTCACTTCACTCTTTAAGCTCTCTTGACATGGAACTTAATATTTTAGTATGCCTTGAGCTATCAAATGGGCTCTCTATTTATAGTCAAAGCAAGGACTATAATGTCAATAAATTTTAACGCAGTAGTTGGTGGTTATACCAAAACCTTGACAATGGTGGAAGTGGTTTTGACCTTGGTGAATGTGGTTGTTGCACCACATTCACAAGAGCTGCTGGATTCTTTCAATTCTCCCCCTCGAGCTTCATCTGAAACGATTGTCATCTGACAGTTATCCCGGCTATGTCTCAGCACAACTCTAGCTTGTCCCGAGTAACCACCTTTGTTAACATGTCAGTTGGATTCTCATCTGTATGGATCTTCACTAGTCTTAACAGTTGTTGATCCATCACATTGCGTATCCAATGATAACGAATATTGATGTGCTTCATCCGAGAATGATCCATCAACTCTGACTGTCACAATGTATCTTGTATTATCTTGTTTGATCCCTAATTCTTGGAGAAAACGATTTAACCACAACATTTCTTTTCCAACTTCCACTGCTACAATATACTCAGATTCTGTTGTGGATAATGCAATACACCTATGCAATCTTGACTGCCATGACACAGCTCCCCCAGCAAAAGTGTAGATGAAACCTGATGTAGATTTCCTACCATCAAGATCTCATATTATATCTGAATATGTATAGCATTCCAAGATTGGATCAGCTCCCCCGTAGCACAGACATAACTTCGATGTACCCTTGAGGTAACTGAGAATCCATTTGACTGCCTCCCAGTGTTGTTTTTCTGGGTTAGAGAGAAAACAACCCACTACACCCACTGTGTGAGCAATATCTGGCATGGTATGCTTCCAACTGCTGAAGAATATGACACTGATGACATCTCATTTATCTCTTTCTTGGATGAAGGACACGAACTCTTGCTCAATTTGAAGTGGTGTACTAGCGGAATGCTGATAGATTTGGCATTCTGTATATCGAATCTCCTGATTATCCATTCAATACAACTCTCTTGTGAAAGCCACAACCTCTTGTTCTGTCTGTCTCGAACTATTTACATTCTCAAAATCTATTGAGTTGGTCCTAAGTCTTTCATGTCGAAAGACTTAGACAGTTTTTCTTTTAGTTGGTTGATCTTCGCTGCTTCTTGTCCAACGATCAACATGTCATCTACATATAGTAGAAGAGTAATGAAATTTCCATCCGGAAACCTTTGAATGTAGACACATTGGTCCGCTACAGTTCTTTTGTAGCATTGACTCACCATGACCGAGTCAACCTTCTTGTACCACTGCCTTGGTGCTTGCTTGAGCCCGTACAAACTCTTCTTCAGCTTGCAAACAAGGTTCTCTTTTCCTGAAATCTTATGGCTGCTCCATGTAGATTTCTTCATTTAGATCACCATAAAGAAATGATGTTGTAACATCCATCTGTTACAGATCTAAGTTTAAACTGGCTACCAATCATAGGATAACTCGGATTGAAAGCCATTTTTACAACTGGTGAAAAAATTTCATCAAAGTTTATTCTCTTTTTTCTGTAGAAATCATTTGACTACTAACCGAGCTTTATGTTTCACCACATTTCCGCTACCATCTTTCTTCAGCTTGAACACCCATTTGTTCTTCAGTGCCTTCATGCTTTGCGGGAGCTTGACTATCTCATAAGTATGATTCTTCTGCAGAGATTTCATTTCATCTTGCATTGCGTGCAACCATTTTCCTTTGTTATTATGAGATACAGTTTCCTTGAAACTTTTTGGCTCTCCCTCGTCAGTAAGCATAATATAGCCAGATCTTGAGTATCTGTTTGATGGAATCCGGCCTCCCTCAGATCTCCGTACTGGAGATTCACTGGTTTCTGACGGCCTGTTGTCATCCAGATTTGTGGATGACCCTGTATCATCTGATGGAGCAGGTTGCAGCTCCCCCTGCTCAACACCACCTTCCTCCTCTGGTTCTACTTCTGGTACATCTTGCACCCCATCATTATCTGTGGCCACTCGTGTTGGTGCTGGGGTTGTGTCTGGATTTGCATCGTTTTTGTCGGCACTGGAATTAGAAGACATATTGGGCTTTTCAATGTCTTCTATTCTGGTCTTCACGAAACACTACATCCCTGCTTCTGATGACCTTTTTTTTTCCTTCGGGTCCCATAACCTGTATCCAAATTCTTCGTCTCCACAGCCTATGAAGATGCATGAAGTAGTCCTTGCATCGAGCTTCTGTCTGAGCTCGTTGGATATGTGTGCAAAGGCTAAAAACCCGAATGTTCTCAGGTGAGAATAAGAGGGATTCTTACCAGACCATATTTTCTCTAGAATTTCAAAATTCAATGGTACATATGGTGATCTATTAATCAGGTAGCAGACGGTACGAACAGCTTCTCCATATGGCAGCTTAGCCATACTGATCATGCTTCTGACTTTCTACATAATGGTGCGGTTCATTCTTTCAGCAACACCATTATGTTGTGGGGTGCGTGGAACAATCATTTCATGTCGAATGTTCTGGCTTCCGCAGTAGGCAATAAACTCTCTGGAAGTGTACTCGCCTCCATTATCTATGCTGAGGCACTTCAATTTCTTCAATGTTTCACGCTCGACCATGACATGAAATAGTTTGAAATAGTCCATGACCTGATCCTTTGTTTTTAGAAAATATACCCACACTTTCTGAGAAGCATCGTCAATGGAAGTCAGAAAGTATTTGTTACCACCTAGTGAATTAACCTCCAAGAACCACAAACATCAGAGTGCTCCAGACTGAGCAACTCTGATCTTCTCGTATAAGAGAATTTAAAGGAGAGTTTAAAACCTCTGACTGTCTCAGGTTCTTACAAGAAATGCATCCATGTATAAAAAGCCAGAACCTAAAAGCCAGATCCTAAGCCCTATATCACCAATTCAGCCCCTTGGAGACTCTTTGATGTTATTATAATATATCTGAAATCATTATTTCATTAAACTTATTAAAGGTTAATTCTCTTTTTATTGTTTCTATACATGTCAACTAAGATTTTTCCTAATCCCACTCAACATATGACAACATAATTTGCTCTTTTTTTTTTGGCACACTTTGAGTTCTACACTATACATTCTAGAAAAATAATAATCGTATTCATCTCATACTCTCCTCAATTAATGCTACACTAATTTTCTTCATAATTTCCTCATTCTTAACTTTATCCCTTCTAAATAAATGAGCATTTCACATTTTGGCTATATTAAACTTTTTTATATCCACCATTAATAAAAAAATATATTTAATTAGTGATTAAATAATAACTAACCTTCGGAAAATGAGAGGCGTTTGAATCTTTCGGTTAGGGGTGTGCATCGGTCGGTTCGGTCGGTTGATCCTTGATTTTTTAACCGTAGCCGAAATTTTCGGTTAAATAAAAGTGTGACCAATTTAACCAATTTATGACACATAACCATTAACCAATTAACTATTATATTTCGGTCGGTTATGGTTAAATCGGTTATTAACCAATCCAATAAATTAAAATTTAATATTTTTTTTATAATTTTTAATTAGTAAAATTATATATGATGTAGGTCGGTTCTACCGATTTTTTTCGGAACATTTCAACCAGTCGAACCACTAACGCATTAAATTTTTTGGATCACTAATTCGATCACAAATCTGATTCTAAAAATACTGATTCTAACTAACATTTGATTAAATATATCTATATTTAATTACATGCGAGAGAAATATTTTTTAAACCCTCGATGATTGTCACAGCCTCAGATTTCCTTCCAAACCTACCATGTTAGAAATTTTAAGGGTCACGAATCCACCACGATGCAAAATATACACATTTGAAATTTTATGTATTTTTACCTTTAAATTCTTGAGAGAAATTAAAAAAGTCAAAACCAAACTGTTAATGCAGTTTGTCATTTGAATTTTATCAATTTTATTTTTGGGTAATATTATCAAATCAATATAACTACAACCAATATATAAACTTGAGGGTTTGAGTCTGAAACCCCTCATATACTCATGGATGTGAGAATTTACAAAAATGAAAATGAAAACCTGAGAAATTATTAGTATATGATATTTGGCATCAAATATGGCTTCAAATCTTTACACCAATGGGAATCGAATAATTAGTAGTTTTAAAAGTGGAAGGTTAAATTAAATTCTCAAATTAATTAAATCCCTTTTTCATGTGATTTTGTACTAGGAATTTTGTATTAATTATTTACAAGCCCTCTTCATGTGACTTGAATATTTATGATACAAATAAATAATCGAGATATAAAATTCTATGTATCAAATCGAGTAATCAATATATCAAATTAATTAATAATCTAATATTATATGCTATATACTTGTCTTATGTTCGAATTCTATAAATAATCTCTCTATGAAAAAATAGAAATAAAAATACATACATATGTCGGGACCTTTCTCAAATTTTATTTATAACGTGTATATATGTATGTATACATACTTACACACAACCAATTAACTATTGTTAGATCAAAACCAAATGATAGTGGTCCCAAATTCCAAAAATAAAAATAAGAATGTCAACAACCAACTCTATCATTTAATCAACAAAAACTCCAAATCAATCTTTTTCAAATTTAATTCAAAAAAGACAATGTCTAGCTAACTGATAGTGCATACTCTTAAGACTTTTTCCATTTTGAAACTAAAATATTAAAAATTAAAAAATTAAAAATATATATATAGGGACATTATTCTCCTATCAATAAAGAAACAACATGTGGATTAATCTGAAAATTATTTTTAAATCATAAAATTTGTGAAAAATGTTCAAAACTCTATTGTAATAAAAATAGTAATAATACTTATTAAACATGAAGGTGACAGTGACTGAATTGAGGGGCCATTTTTTTTTTAATCAGTTTTTGATTTTGTCCAAAGTTTATTTCCATTTGGACGAACCATTTATAACTTATATGACCACCAAAAAGTATGTCAGTATTCACTGCCAAATAATAAGAAAATATAATTAGTTTATTTTATGTTCATCTGCTAAATTGATATTAATTTTGTCACGTTGGAAGTTGGTTATTTGTCTCAATTGAGAATAATTTAGTATGAAAAATAGTGTAAATTCTACTCGTGGGATGAATTTGGTTAGAATATTATATAAAATTTTATGGGCTTAACTCATGTTCAAAAGGTAGCTCTTGAATTAATGATTGCCTCAAGCTTTTATATTTAATCTGTGATTCATTCTCAGCTAGCATTAGATAATTTTCTTTGAAGCGATCAGTTTGAATTTTCATGTGTATTAGTAAGATTTTATTTACTTTTAATAATTAAAAATATATCAGTCCATGGATCTTGATATTCGAAATGCATCATCATAAATTTAAAGTTGAAGTTGAAAGTTTCAAAAGATTACTTATTATAAATACCAATAAATTATGATTTAAAATTCAATTTAAAAGGGGAAAAAACATGTCCACATCATAAATAACGAACCTCTTTTATACATCCTTTTAAAAATTAATATATACTTTCAAAATTCCATAACAATGAAAACTACATTAAGCAATCAATATTTTGCAAGGGGAAAAAATGTAGAAGAGAGAAAAATACAAGAAAGGAACCTTCTATTCTTTAATTTGTTTATATACTTTTCATTTTTTATTTATTTGACAATTTTATTTCTCCTCAAATCTAACTCATTAGATAGCATGGGTTAGCTATCACAATTCTTGTCTTGTCCTTTGAAAGGTTCCAAGTCCTAAGCTGTGAGCCCATAATAATTATTGTGAAGTTAGTAAGAATACAAAAAAAATAAAAAAAATAAAATTGTGTGATTGATTGGAAAACTACATCCCTTTTAATTCTTATGAACAGAAGCAAACACATACATTTATATTTATTTAGACTTTTTCCACAAATAATTGTATTTGCTTTTATCATTGTTTCTATTTGTTTGCATGGGTGGCCCTGAATTTGGGGGATATTAGACGAGTATCTAAAATATGTGGACTTCTATTAATAAATATATATATATATATATATATATTTATATATTTACCTTATTTATTACAATAAATATTAATTTTTTTTTTTTTTATATTCAGGACCCCTAATTTTTTTCTTAAATTTGAAGAATCTATCCGATCGCCTGTGTAATATATTCCTAGGACCACCATTTTATTTTTTTGGCTCCTATCATCAATCCTTATATGTGTTGTCAAAATGCTGAAAGTTACTCTTTTGAAAAAAATATACATATATTAGAATTTAGTACAACTTCATGAACAGCTGGTCCATATCAACTATAAGATGTTTAGACACGTAGCATAACTAGAGAGTGATTTTTCTTTCCTTATATATATATATTTATAATAAGTAAGTTTAATACAGACACTTTATGTCATTTATTGGGGCTTATTTACAATATACTTGTCCAATACAGACCGTCATACATACCTTTGAAAACCTCTCGATTTTAGTATGGTTTTTTTTTTTTAAATAACCTCAATGAGAGAGGAAATTTTTGCGATTCTCTGGTACTGAAAAATAATTATTTTTATTATTACTTGAATAGAAGTTACAAGTATTATAAAAACTTGAAACAAAAAACCTCACTAAACACTCTCTATGTTCTCTTACTTGGAACATATATTTATTGGGGATGATTTTAGCTCTCAAATGAGAGCTCTATTTATAGCCAAATACATGACTCAAAAGTCAACAAATAAACAAACTCACCTAAGGTTATTTGGGTGGTTTTTGGTGGTTGCATCAAACTTTGACAATGGTGGACATAATTTTTGACAATGGAGAAAGCAGCTGGCCATTACAATTCTCCCCCTCCAGCTGCATCTGAAAAGATTGTCATTTGAAGACTATGTAGTAAATTCTCTAAATTATTGTGTTTAGATGGAGGAGGGACATGTCCCTTGGCTGGTACCCCAAGGGGACATGTCCTCCAATATAGAAAAACACTTATTGGGCTCCAAATGGTGCATGGAATGGGTATACCCCTTAGGAGGGTTACACCTCAAACCAAATGGTGCCCTTAAGGCACCATTCCATGTCTATTTAAAGGGTTTTGGAGGTTCATTCTAATAATCCAGATTTGTGATAAAAGTCTTATAAGTCTCATAATTTCGTTTTTGAGTAAAGAGAGAGTTCCTCCATTTTCAAGTTCAAGATCTTCTTAAGGAGTGCCCCTTGAAGAAGATTAATCCAAGTTATCCTGGGAGAACGTTAGCCACAGAACCCGTAGAGCACCGAGACAGGGCTAATAAGTTCTTAAGAACAGAGATATATCTCGACTTGGACGTCATTTAAAAGGTTTTTCTTTATATTTCAAGTTTTAGGGTTTTGCATAGTTTGGTTGGTTTTTCTGGTTTTGATCTGTTTGGTTGCATGTTAGTTTTTGTTTCACAAATCCTCCAACAATCTTAAGAATTTAACTAATTAGTGTTGTTAGATTAAAATTCGCATGCTTTGATAAGAATTTTTCTGGAAAAATATACTATGTGCATGAAAAATACGTAAGGGCGTTCGAACGCCTGACGAACGCAAAGGCTAAAATCTGAATTTTTGTAAGAACGTTCGAACGCGGATTCGAATGTAACTCGAACGCAGGCCTTCTGCCTAAGAACGTTCGAACGCGTATTCAAACACAACTCGAACGCAAGTCTTCTGCCTTAGAACGTTCGAACACGTCCTAAACGCAACACGAACGTAAACTCTCTTGAATATTTCGTTCGAACGCTACACGAATGTGAACTCTCTGGAACACGTCGTTCGAACGTGTATTCAAACACAACTCGAACGCAAGTCTTCTGCCTTAGAACGTTCGAACACGTCCTAAACGCAACACGAACGTAAACTCTCTTGAATATTTCGTTCGAACGCTACACGAATGTGAACTCTCTGGAACACGTCGTTCGAACGCGTTCTCGAACGCTACACGAACGTGAACTCTCTGGAATACTTCTTTCGAACGCATTTACGACGCTACACGAACGCACACACACTGGACAGTCTCGTTCGAACGTAGATATGAACGCGACACTAACGAAATCAGTCCTCGAATTGTTTTTAAAATTGCAAAGACTTAGATTAATTAATCATAATATTAACTTAGTAAATCATATACTGTATCACAATAATCTTGGTAGTATAGATATAAGCTAATATCAGGGTGTTCAATTATCACAAGCATACACATAGTGATAAAGTTGAAAATTAATTGTGTGTTGCATACTTGGTTGAGAATTTAAAGTGTAATCATACACAAGTAATTTCATCAAATCTTGATTGACACATACACATATATTTACACATATCGAATATTGTATTGTAAAATTAAAAGTGTAATACTAAGTTTTGAAGTGCTAAGAGATTCTATTGAGGAAATATTTAAAGGATATTCTGACAAAAAGGCGATAAGAGCCTAAGTGGTCAGGGATTTAAGTGGTTACTTCGGACCCCCCTCGTCCACTGGGAATATTCATTTATTTACTTTTCATAAGAAACTTTAGTCGAAATTCAAGGATTTGTGTTTATTGGTACTACCGTCCAATAGAACAACGAGTTGATACTTGGTATATCACTTGAACAAGATCATTTGTTGATCGTTGTGCAATTTGTCTTTTGTGGACTTATTGACCCCTGTTGGTTTTCCAGTTACATATGGCTAGCGGAAACATCACAGTACCGGTCGCTCATGGAGAAAAGCCGGAAAAGTTTGGTGGGGCAAACTTTAAACAGTGGCAGAGTAAAATATTGTTCTACCTGACAACTCTCCAGTTGGCTAAGTACCTCAAAGATCCTTCGGGTGCTGTGGAGGGTGAAACAGAAACAGCCAAGGAACTGCGAGAAAAGACATGGTTTTCTGGCGACTTCTTGTGCAATAACTACATTTTGGGTGGACTTGACAATACCATGTACAATGTGTACCAAGACATGACTTCTGTGAAGATTCTCTGGGAATCTCTCGAGAAGAAATACAAAACTGAGGATGTCGGGCAAAAGAAATTTGTCGTGGGTAGGTTCGTGGACTACAAAATGGTAGATTCTAGAACAATAATGTCTCAGTTGGGTGAACTGTAATTTATCATTCATGAAATACTGGATGAAGGAATGAAACTCTCTGAGACGTTTCAAGTTGCCACCATAATTGAAAAGTTGCCTCCATCATGGAAGGACTTCATGAGCTATCTGAAACACAAAAAGAAGCAGATGAGCCTTGAAGATCTTGGAATTCGATTAAGGATCGAAAAGAACAACAGGAAGTCCGAGAAGGCCAGCTACAAGACTATTGAGTCTAAGGTCAACATCATCGAGGGTGTAAAGGATAGAAAGAAGAGAAAAAATAGTTGAGCTGATTCTTCCCAAGCTAACAAGAAGTTCAAGGGGAAGTGCTACAACTATGGAAAAAACGGTCATATGGCAAAGGACTGCAGAAACAAGAAGTCTCAGGACAAGGGCAAGAAAAAGAAAAATGAGGCCCATGTCACTGAAGATGAGCAGATGATTGATGAGATCTCAGAGATGAACCTATCAGCAGTGGTAACTGAAGCCAACTTGGTTGGGAATCCGAGAGAATTGTGGGGTAGACACTGGGCTACTCGTCATATCTGTGCAGATAGCAAGATGCTTACCTCGTATCAGAAGGTCGATGGTGGCGATCATCTGACAATGGGAAACTCGTTTATCTCTAGAGTGGTTGGACAAGGCACAGTGGTTCTGAAGATGACATCCGGAAATGAGCTTACATTGAAGAATGTATTTCATGTTCCAGATATTCGGAAGAATTTGGTCTCGGGCTCTCTCCTTAGCAAGGCTGGTTTTAAGCTTGTATTTGTTTTTGATAAATTTGTATCGACAAAAAATGATGTGCATGTAGGAAAATGATACCTCATTGAGGGCCTTTTCAAGTTCAATGTAATGACTGTCAATCGACACAATGCTATTAATAAAGCTACAACTTCCACTTATATCATTGAGTCACAAAATGTATGACATGAGAGGTTATGACATGTTAATTATGATACAATGAGCAAATTAATTAACATGGACCTTATACCTAAATTTGCAATTGATAGCCAACAAAAGTGTGAGGCATGTGTTGAAGCAAAAATGCATAGAACATCATTTCATTCCATAGAACGAAGTTCTGAACCCTTGGAACTTGTACACACTGATGTGTGTGATATGAATATTGTGCAAACAAGAGGCGGTAAAAAGTATTTTATCACTTTTATCGATGATAGCACAAGATTTTGTTATGTGTATTTGCTGAGGAGCAAATCTGAAGCTATTGACAGTTTTGTACACTATAAGAACGAAGTTGAAAATCAACTTTGCAAGAAAATCAAAAGAATCATGAGCGATAGAGGTGGTGAATATGTGTCACCATTTGGTGAATATTGTTCCAATCATGGAATTATTCACGAAACCACTGCTCCTTATTCGCCTCAACAAAACGGGATTACTGAGCGCAAAAACGGACGTTGAAGGAAATGATGAACGTCATGTTGACAAGCTCTGGTTTACCCCAGAACTTGTGGGGGAAGCCTTGTTTTCCGCAAACTACGTTCTGAATAAGCTTCCTCATAGAAGATTGGACAAGACACCATATGAGTTGTGGAAAGGTCATGTACCTTCCTACAAATACCTAAAAGTGTGAGGGTGTCTTGCCAAAGTAATGGTTCCTAAACCTAAGAATGTTAGAATATGACCCCAAAATGTTGATTGTATATTCATTGGATATGCTCGTAACAGTAGTGCGTATCGATTCTTGGTACACAAGTCTGAGATTCCTGACATCAATCCGAATATGATAATTGAGTCAAGGAATGCGATATTTTTTGAAGAGATATTTCTTGGTAAGGAAAGACAAAGAACATCCTCTCTAAAAAAGAACTATTGATACTGTCAAAGACAGTGATCAGGTTGATCAAGAATCAGATCGATGTGCGAACGTAGAGACAATCGAACCTAGACGTAGCAAAAGAGCTAGAATGTCTAAGTCGTTTGGTCCCGATTTTATGACATACCTGTTAGAAAATTAGCCTCAAAGCTATAAGAAGCAATGTCTTCGCCGGAGGCACCTTTGTGGAAATAGGCTATCAACAGTGAGATTGATTCCATCCTACAAAACCATACTTGGGAATTGGTTGATCTTCCTCCAGGTTGTAAGCCACTGGGCTACAAATGGATATTCAAACGGAAGATGAAACTGGATGGATCAATAGATAAGTACAAGGTAAGGCTTGTCATAAAAGGTTTTAGACAAAAAGAATGCTTTGATTACTTTGACACTTATTCACAAGTGACTCGTATCACATCAATAAGAATGCTCATAGCCATAACAACTATATTTGGTCTTGAAATACATCAAATGGATGTAAAGACGGCATTCTTGAATGGTGAATTTGATGAGGAGATTTACATGGAACAGCCAGAAGGTTTCAATGTTCCTGGACAAGAACAGAAAATGTGCAAACTTGTAAAATCCTTGTACGGATTAAAACAAGCACCTAAATAATGGCATGATAAATTTGACAAAGAGAAGTTGTCAAGTGGGTTCAAAACCAATGAGTGTGATAAATGTGTGTACACCAAATCAACTCAAAAATGATATGTCATTGTGTGTCTCTATGTAGACGATATGCTGATAATTGGTAGTAATCATTAAATGATTTTGTCTACCAAGAACGTGTTATCCAGCAGATTTGATATGAAAGATTTCTAGGACATCAGACGGATATATATTATCTCAGACTCATTATATTGAGAAGATACTTGAGAGATATAACAAAGGGGATCTAAATGTGGTGGAACCCATGTAGACCTAACTCTACATCGATCAAAGAATATTGGCTCAAGCGTATCGCAATTAGAGTATTCGAGAATCATCGGTAGTCTGATGTATCTCACGAATTGCACACGACCTGATATCGCTCAAGCTGTGAACAGGCTTAGCATATATACGAGTAATCCAGGATATAACCACTGGAAAGCCATAGTAAGAGTTTTGAGGTATCTGAGAGAAACTTCAAAATATGGGCTGCATTATGCGAGATATCCTGCTGTTATAGAGGGATACAGTGATGCTAACTGGATATCCGATACAGTGGATTCCAAATCTACGAGTGGATTTGTTTTCACACTTGGTAATGCATTCGTGTCATGGAAATCCTCGAGGTAAACATGTATTGCCCGGTCTACAATGGAATCAGAGTTCATAGCATTAGACAAAACAGCGGAAGAAACAGAATGGCTTCAAAATTTCCTGGAGGATATTCCTAGTTGGCCCAAACCGGTGCTAGCGATAAGCATACATTGTGATGGTCAATCGGCTACTGGGAGAGCCCAAAATACAATGTATAATAGTAAGTCTCGACACATACATCGGAGACATAATACCATACGTCAACTGCTCTCAAGTGGCATAATATCGATCGATTATGTCAAGTCGAAGGAAAACCTAGCGGATCCACTTACTAACGGTTTACCTAGAGAGCAAGTTGAGAAGTCATCGATGGGAATGGGCTTGAAGCCTATAAATTAAGAATTGTCACTGTGGAAACCCAACCTAGCTGACTGGAGATCTCAAGATCTAGGTTCAAAAGGGACAACTGAAACTTTGTGCAATTCAAAACAAGCACTGAAGAGTTTTATACTCTTTCTCATTCCGATAATGACGCCGAGTGCTGTCTGTCAAGGTTAGGATAAGCTAAGGCTTTTAATGATCACTATATTAGGAGATGAGTCCTAATGAAGGTAAAAGCAGATTAAATCTTCATAGTAGATCACCTATTTCAAGAAAGAAGTGAGGCCGCTTTCATGGGATTTTACAGGCTGATTTCCTAAAGTGCTTGATGAATCCATGACCACTGTTCATGGCCGAAATGAACACAACCGTAGAACGATAAATGGTCGAAGTAAAGCTGTGTGTTGGCAATTGTCTTGGTTTACACCAACGGCAGAACGGTTCAAGATTATGGGTCACTGGTTTGCCAAGTAAATCCGATTGTCATTCACTAGGAAAGGTTCAAGGCGAAAGTTACATATTTCGATGCAGCTTTAGTTCACAGAAACTCTCTCAAGTGTCTGCATGAATATTTAGAGAATTGTAGGGGATTGTAGTAAATTCTCTAAATTATTGTGTTTAGATGAAGGAGGGACATGTCCCTTGGCTAGTACCCCAAGAGGACATGTCCTCCAATATAGAAGAACACTCATTGGGCTCCAAATGATGCATGGAAGAGGTATAACCCTTAGGAGGGTTACACCTCAAACCAAAGGGTGCCCTTAAGGCACTCTTCCATGTCTATTTAAAGGGCTTTGGAGGTTCATTCTAATAATCAAGATTTGTGATAAAAGTCTTAAGTCTCATAATTTCATTTTTGAGTAAAGAGAGAGTTCCTCCATTTTCAAGTTCAAGATCTTCTTAAAGAGTGCCCCTTGAAGAAGAGAAATCCAAGTTATCCTGATAGAAAGTTAGCCACAGAACCCGTAGAGCACCGAGACGGGGCTAATAAGTTCTTAAGGATATAGATACATCTCGACTTAGACGTCATTTATAAGGTTTTTCTTTATATTTCAAGTTTTAGGGTTTTTCATAGTTTGGTTGGTTTTTCTGGTTTTGATATGTTTGGTTGCATGTTAGTTTTTGTTTAATGACACAAATCCTCCAACAGACTATCCCGGCTATATCTATGTATAGCTCTAGTTTAACCCAAGTAACAATATTTGTTAATATGTCGGCTGGATTCTCTTTTGAGTGGATCTTCACTAGTCTGAGCAGTTGTTGATCCATCACCTCGCATATACAATGATAACGAATGTCGATATGCTTCGTCCGAGAATGATACATTGAGTTCTTACCCAAGTTTAAAGCGATCTTCCTATCACAATGTATCTTGTATTTTGTCTACTTAATCCCCAATTCTTGGAGAAATCACTTTAACCACAACATTTCTTTTCTTGCTTCCGTTACTGCAATATATTCTACTTCTATTGTGAATAATGCAATATACCTCTACAATCTTGATTGCCATTACCAGATCGCCCTATAAAAGTGTAGAGAAATCCTGATATAGATTTTCTACCATTAAGATCTTCTATCATATCTGAATCTGTATAGCCTTCCGAGATTGGATCAACTCCTCCGTAGCACAAGTATAATTTTTATATACCCTTGAGGTACCCAAGAATCCATTTCATTGCCTCACAGTATTATTTTCCTGAATTAGAGAGAAAACGACTCACTACACCTACTGCGTGAGAAATATCTGCCCCGGTACATACCATAGCCCACATTAGGCTTCCACCTGCTGAAGAATAAGGTATTGATGACATCTCATCTATCTCTTTCTTGGATAAGGGAGACGAACTCTTGCTCAGTTTGAAATGGTGAGCTAGTGCAATGTTGATAAGTTTGGAATTTTGTATAATGAATCTCTGGATCACTCATTTAATATAATTCATGTGATATCTATAACCTTTTATTCTTTCTGTCTCGAACTATATGCATTCCCAAAATTTATTAAGCTGGTCACCAGTTCTTCATGTCAAAAGACTTAGAGACTTCATTATTCAACTGTCTGATTTTCATTGCATCTTGTCCAATGATCAACATGTCGTCTACATATAATAGAAGAGCAACGAAATTTCTATATGAAAACCTTTGAATTTAAACACACTGGTCTACAGTTGTTCTTTTATAACTTTGACTCACCATGAACAAGTCAAATTTTTTGTACCACTGCCTTGGTGCTTGCTTGAAGCTGTACAAACTCTTCCTTAGCTTGCAAACAAGGTTCTCTTTTCCTGAAACCTTAAAATATTCTGGCTGCTCTATATAGATTTCTTCGTCTAGATCACCATGAAGAAATATTCTATTGACATACATCTGTTCAAGCTCTAGGTTTAAACTGGCTACCAATCCTAGGATAACTCGATTCCTTTTTTCTGTAGGAATCCTTTGACTGCTAACCGAACTTTATGTTTTACCAAACTTCTACTGCCATCTTTCTTCAGCTTGAACACTCATTTGTTCTTCAGTACCTTCTTGCCTTATGGGATCTTGACTATCTCATAAGTATGATTTTTCTGCAGAGATTCTCATTTCATCATGCATTGCTTGTAGCCATTTTTCTTTGTCATCATGCATTACTTATGGGATCTTGACAAACTCATTAGTATGATTTTTCTGTAGAGATATCATTTTATCATGCATTGCTTTTCTTTGTCTATAGGAGATACAACTTCCTTGAAATTCTCTGTCTCCCTAAGCAAAATATAGTCATATCCTGAATATTTGATCGATGGAATCCGGCCTTACTCATATCTTGGTACATGAGGTTCACTGGTTTATGGAGGTTTGTATTCATCCAAATCTGTGAATGATTATGTAGCTTCTGATGAAGCATGTTGCGGTTCTTCCTGCTCAACATTCTCTTATTCATTCTCTTGTTCTGCTTCTAGCATTTGATC
This sequence comes from Zanthoxylum bungeanum, assembly GCA_019454045.1. Lineage (NCBI taxonomy): Eukaryota > Viridiplantae > Streptophyta > Magnoliopsida > Sapindales > Rutaceae > Zanthoxylum > Zanthoxylum bungeanum. Next base: position 290,087 of record SKCR01033471.1, on the reverse strand, counting down.
ATGCACCTCCTCATTATCTTTGGCCAATTGTGTTGGTTTGTGTTTGGATTTGAATCAATTTTGTCTACACTTGAATTAGAGTGGGCTTTTCAATGTCTTCCATTGTCTGGTATTCATAAACATTACATCTCTACTTCTGATGACCTTTTTTCCTTCGGGTCTCATAACCTGTATCCAAACTCCTTGTCTCCATAGGCTATAAAGATGCATGGAGTAGGTCGTGCGTCGAGTTTCTACCCGAGCTTCTTGGATACATGTGCAAAGAATAAACAACTGAATACTGTTAGGTGAGAATATGATGGATTTTTACCAAACCATACTTTCTTCGAAATTTCAAAAATTAACAGTACAGACGGTGATCTATTGATCAAATAGCATTTGGCTCGAACAACTTCTTCCTTAATGGCTTTGGCAGCTTAGTCATACTAATCATGCTTTTGACCTTCTCCATAATGGTGCAGTTCATTCTTTCGATAACATCATTATGTTGTAGGATATGTGGAATAATTCTCTCATGTCGAATTTTGTGTATTCCATAATAGGCATCGAACTCTCTGAAAGTGTACTCGCCTCATTGTCTGTATGGAGGCACTTCAGTTTCATTATTATTTCACGTTTTACTATGGTATAGAACACTTGAAATGATCCAGGACCTGATCCTTCATCTTCAAGAAATACACCCATATTTTTTTAGAAGTATCATCAATGAAGTCAGAAATTCTTGTTACCGCCATTGAATTAATCTCCAAGGGACCACAAATATCAAAGTATACTAGATTGAGCAACTCTGATCTTCGCATAGATGATAAGTGTGGTTTATACCCACTTACTCGAGCATTCTTAGCTTGTTATTTTGTTATATTTCGAGATATTTAATATCATTTATAGTTTATTTCATGTTTTATTTGTAGGAGCATTAATACATGGATCTGGGAACAATTACACGTGTTTTGGGAACTTTCGGGAACATAGGACGAGCATGGGAGTAATTGGCGCCATGGCGCCTTCAAGAATATTAAACCCAGCCAAAAGGCCGAGCTATTGGCGCCATGACGCCACTTGAACAAATTAATTAGGCGCCATGGCGCCCATTGAATAGTTACAAAGGCGCCACAACGCCTGAAATTACATACTTAATACAGAGAATAAAGCGCCATTGACAAAAACAAAGTGGGCGCCATGGCGCCCCATTAAAGGAAGAATAAAGGCGTCTTGGCGCCCACTATTGCCCAACTCTAATGGCCCCAAGGCGCCATAATTCAATCACTAACAGGCGCCATGGCGCCTGTTGCCCATGATCACAAATGCAAGGTGCCATGGCGCCTCAAGCGTTCAAATTCCATACATTTTCCAGGGAATTCAGCGTCGTGGCGCCATTCAATTAACTCAGCCACGGCACTGCGGGATGTGTTCCAGGATTTAATTTTAGGGATTTTAAGATCCCTAATGATACCCAATGACTCCCAGCCTCCACTATAAATATAACAGTTCATCCATAACTCAAGAGGAGGCTAATACAAAGCATAAAACACCAAAACACATACTTTTAGAGATCGAAGGAGAGGATTGAAGAGCAACAATAGGAGATTAAGGCGTTGACATCCGGAGAGGAAGAGATTCAATTCGGGTTTTATCTTCTTATTTCTTTCTTAGAAATCTAATGATTTCCATTAGATTCATGAATTGTTTATTATTGATTTTATCTTTTATCATGAACTAACTCCTTAATTCTGGAGAATGATGTAATCTATGCTTGAACCTTGTATTGTGTTTATCAATTTTGTTATGAAGTTTTATTGAATTATTTATATTCTTTTGAGTTTAATGCTTCTTGATTGTTGGCCACAATTTATGATGATGAATGTTTAGAATCTATCACTCGAGAGAGTGGATTTTGAATAGATCTAGAGAATATAGCTTAGGATTTTATAGAGTTCGAGAGAATCTGTAGTCCTTTGAAGTCGTTAATATAGAATCACAAAGTGTAATGAGTTGTTAACTATTGGATTTTTATAGAGATATCGAAGTCTATAGTTGATGATATTTTCACTCGGCACTCGAGAGAGGGAGTGGATATTTTCGAAGTCTTGACTTATAAACAATATAACTGAACAAAGATTAATTGGCATAACAAATACATAGGTGACAGCTAGGTGAAATCAGGATCCAGAATCTATATTGTATTAGTTCCTCCTATTTTATTATTTTTATATTTCATTTATATAATTAAATCTTTGTTAAATATTGTCTAAATAAAGTTAGGATTATCAATTGTAGTACTTAGTGCGAGTTAACGCAATCCATGTGGGTTCGACACTCTTTCACTGATTTATACTAAAACTTGACACCGTACACTTGCGGTACGATATAAAAATATCACAACAATAGAAGATAAATTAAATGAGACTCTGTGTTACTTACCAAATAAACAATCATTACAAGGTTATAGTGTAGTATTTTTAGAGACAGTGATAATATCCTTCTTTGCCAGGATAAACGACCATTTCTCACTCATGTGACCAAGTCTTTGATGTCACGGATTTTGAAAAGTCTATCGTTCAACAATATTGAAGCTGTTTGCACACATCTTCACATTAGTCTTGTATAAAATACCGTAAATATGTCCTCGGGTGATAACCATGAAACCCTTTACCATTCTTCATGTGTAATTACTAAAGTGATTGACATAGCCCTGTTTGCCAATGGCTATCCCCGAAAGTAGATTTAGTCGAAGTTCTGGAACATATCGAACATCCTTCAGGGTTATTTTGCACGTAGTATTTATTTGTATCTGAACATCAATAATTCCCACGATCTTAGAGGAACTGGTATTTCTCATATTCACTATACCAAAGTCTACTCCTTTGTATGTTGTGAAACAATCTCTATGGGGAGTGACATGGTAAGATACTGTAGTATCTACCACCCACTTAATATCTTAAGTTGTTGTGTGAAGACATGTCTCTTCTTGAATGGAATAGATAGCTACATCAATTGAGACAGTGGTTAGTGTCTCTTCATCGTTATTCTTCGGTTATGAATTGCCTTGACCTACTCTCATTGTAATTTTCGGCAATTCTTCTTTAAGTGTCTTTTTTGCCACAATAGTAGCACTTGTAAGTACTCTTTCTTCCGTCTGTGGATCTACCTATGCTTTTGCTTCTGCCTTTCCATCTACTTTGATTTCTATCTCATTGTTCTCCTCAATTTTTCGTGACGATGGCTTGTGACTAATTAGTGCCAATATTTTTTCTTATGGCCTCTTCATTTGACAAGGCATCTTTGACAATAAACATGGTAAGTTTACCACTATGGGCCGAAGAAAAAGACAAAATATTGGGAGAAACCACCAATGTCTCATAACTATTGGGAAGAGAACTGAGAAGTATGAGGGATTATACTTCATCTCCAAGTTGCATGTCTACTGAAGATAAATAATTAACCAGACTTTGAAACTCATTGGTGTGCTCGGTAACTGAAGTTTCACTTATTAACTTCAAATTCACCAAACATCTCATTAACAAGGCTTTATTCTGAGCAGTATTGTTCTGGTATATGCTTTCCAATTTCGTCCACAATTCATAGGTATTAGTATCATGTGCTACGTAATGGGAGACATTATGGTCGATCCACTATCGAATCTGACTGAGGGTTTTCTTGTTGAGTTTCTTCCAGTCACTTTTTTTAACAGAATCTGGTTTCACTACTTTTTCCTCAATCATATCAAACAGTTCTTTGTAATTCAGAAGGTCTTCCATTCGAGGCTTTCAGAGTGAATAATTAGTCACCGCCATTTTGTTCTTTACACCTGAAGATGACTTTTCTATTCTCGTTTTCAGTTTTAAACTTTAAAATGACCAAATCAATAAATTCAGTACTGATTTACATAAAACGGAGGTCACTTATGTAACATTTCCAGAGAAAAGTATGCCACCACTCTGGAGTATCTGAAGATATAATGAAATCATAACAATCCTTAAGAGAAAGTTCTCCAGATCTACAAGATTTTCAAATAAGCATGTCCTCAGTAGCAATCTCTGGAAGAGTAATGTCATGAGCATGGCTAACCGCAGGAAATAAATTGGCCAAAGTATGAGGGACATCCAAGAACTGTTTCTAATATCATTAGCCACCGTACAAGAAAGATTATAATACCGAGAATTCAAACCAAAAATTAATATTAGCTCTATTTCCGACAGTCCACTTGAAGCCAGTTTGAAAAATTAGAAACTTTTAGATCATGAACTGAGCACAAGAAGAGTTTCCTGAAGTGGTATCCCAATTACTTTTGAGAAGACTACAATTATTCAAATCCAACCCTCCCTTATTTTTAGGCTGACATACCGAATGACACACAATTAAGGCCATCTTTATTTTCTGAGAATCACCAGAAAAAATTAAATTTCTAAATCCATCTTTGAAGTTAGCGAAGGATACTGATGGGTCATCTCTAAAACATGAAATTGTGGAGAAGAAAACCCCAAATCACTGAGTGAAGCAACTCAACTCTACCTGTCATAGAAAGAAGCTTGCCCTTCCAACCTTGAAGCTTAGCTTTAATTTTATCAATCAAAATCTGAAAATACTAACCGCTAAATATCTACTTAAAGATAAGGACACCAAGATAGCGAAAAGGAACTGAAGCTGCATTGAACAACATGATATCAGTTTTTGACACCTTTATGTTATCGTATATAATAAATAACAAATCAGGAATTAAGAATTAAAATTAGAAGTGTCCTAATGAAAAACTTGAAAGTCTTTCTATTTGAAATCATCTTTAGGTCTAATTTCTATTACTTTAGCTCGATTACTGCATATTTACAATACAAACGTAGTCAGTGATGAGTGCCTATAATATATATTTTTCAAATGTATGTATGATTTCCCTCACTTTTATGTTATTAAATGTGTTAAATGCACTAATATTATTTATTTTATTATTTAGAGTACATAATATACATAATTGAGTAAAAATAAACCCAAATTTCCCGAATAGAATTAATGACTTTCTAATTTACGCAGCCTTCGTAGAAGACTGAATCGGGTTACTTCCTGGAAAAATCGCTTGAAGTTGAAAGCGCTACAATGATGCAACAATAAAAAAACTCGATGGCGTGTCATTTCAAGTCAGAGAGAAAAACTAATTGGGTGGCACAACCTCATGTAGTCTAGTGGCATGCACAAAGTCGGGAAAAAAAGTTAATTTAAAATCAATGGCGTGACACCAATGCGATAGAGTCTTGAATTAAGTATGAAACTTATATATATAAAGGAAACATATAGGATTACTCCACATATGTTTTATGAAAAAAAAAAAACGTCTTTAGAGGCTAGAACACCATCTAAATGTAAACACCATTCAAGAATAACCAATAATAAGAAGATCAAGAAAGAATCAAAAGGCGAAGATTGAAGATTTCAGAGATTGAAGAATAACAATATTTATGGTTTGGTTTTTTTTTTTTTTTCTTATTTATTAGTTCTATATTTATTATTATATTGAACATGGTGTTTTGTTTATCTTAATTATCATGAACTAAACCTTTGTTACAGGATTGTGTTGTCAAATTAGTGTCATTAAACAGTATATAACATGCAAATCAAACAGATCAACAACCAAAAGTAGATTTAGATGCAAAAACCCTAAAACCAGAAAAACTTCAAGACAAACCTGGAAATCAAGTTTACAGATTCAATCCAAGTCGAGATCTCTCTGTCCTTAAGAACTTATTGGCCCCGTCACAGGTGCTTTACGGATTCAAATTGCCAACATTCTCCCAGGATAACTTGGATACTTCTTGTTTAATGAGCACTCCTTAACAAGTATGCGAACTCGGATTCAATGGTGGATCTCTCTCTCAAAACAAGGAAAACACAGTGCCTTTTTTAGTTAGATATTCTGTATATATTTTTCTATATTTAATTGGAATAAAAACCTTCTTTTATAAGGCATGGAGGGGTGCCAATAGGGCACCCCTTGGGGTGGGTTGCAACCCTTCATACACCCCCTTTGAACATCCCAATGATAACACATATACATATCATGTTTTAAATGAATTTTGAGGAATTTACAACAGATTGCAATGAAATATGTGATCTACTATGAAGAGGTAATCTGTCTTTACCCCCATTAGGACTCATCTCCTAATATAGTGATCATTAAAAGCCTTAGCTTATCCTAACCAATGACAGACAGCACTCAGCGTCATTATCGGAATGGGAAAGAGTACGAAACTATTCAGTGCTTGTTTTGAATTGCACAAAGTTTCTGTTGTCCCTTTTGAACCTAGATCTTGGGATCTCCAGTCAGCTAGGTTGGGTTTCCACAGTGACAATTCTTAATTTATAGGCTTCAAGCCCATTCCCCTCGATGACTTCTCAACTTGCTCTTGAGGTAAACCTTTAGTTAGTGGATCCGCTAGGTTTCCTTCGACTCAACATAATCGATCGATATTATGCTACTTGAGAGCAGTTGACCTATGGTATTCTGTCTCTGACGTATGTGTCAAGACTTACCATTATACATTGTATTTTGGACTCTCCCAATAACCGATTGGCTATCACAATGTATGCTAATCGCTGGCACCGGTTTGGGCCAATTAGGAATATCCTCCAGGAAGTTTCTAAGCCATTCTACTTCTTCCGCTGTTTTGTCTAACGCTATGAACTCTGATTCCATAGTAGACCAGGCAATACATGTTTGCCTCGAGGATTTCCATGACACGGCTGCATTACCAAGTGTGAAAACAAACCAACCGTAGATTTGGAATCCACTATATCAGATATCCAGTATCGCTGTATCCCTTTAGAACATCAGGATATCTCTCGTAATGTAGCCCATATTTTGAAGTTTCTTATACCTCAAAACACTTACTATGGCTTTTCCAGTGGTTATGTCCTGGATTGCTAGTATATCTGCTAAGCCTATTCACAGCTTGAGCGATATCAGTTCGTGTGCAATTCATGAGATACATCAGACTTCTGATGATCCTTGAATACTCTAATTGCGATATGCTTAAGCCAGTATTCTTTGATAGATGAAGAGTTAGGTTAGCTACTCCCAAATCTTTCATATCAAATTTGCTGGTTAACACATTCTTGGTAAACTGAATCAACTCATGATTATTACCAATTATCAGCATATCGTCTACATAGAGACATACAATGACATATCATTCTTTAGTTGATTTGGTGTATATACACTTATCACACTCATCGGTTTTAAACCCACTTGACAACATCTCTTTGTCAATGTTCTCATGTCATTATCTACGTGCTTGTTTTAATCCGTACAAGGATTTTACAAGTTTGCACACCTTCTGTTCTTATCCAGGAACATTAAACCCTTTTGGTTGTTCCATGTAAGTCTCTTCAGTTAATTCACCATTCAAGAATGACGTCTTTACATCCTTTTGATGTATTTCAAGACCAACTATAGCTGCTAAGGCTATAAGCATTCTACTGATGTGATACGAATCACTGGTGGATATGTGTCAAAGTAAACAAGGCATTCTTTTTGTCTATAACCTTTTATGACAAACCTTGCCTTGTACTTCTCTATTGATCCATCCATTTTCATCTTCCGTTTGAATATCCATTTGTAGCCCAGTGGCTTACAACCTGGAGGAAGATCAACATACTTCCAAGTATGGTTTTGTAGGATTGAATCAATCTCATTGTTCATAGCCTCTTTCCACAGAGGTGTCTCCGTAGAAGACATAGCTTTCTCATAGCTTCGAGGTTCATTTTCTAACCAGTATGTCAGAAAATCGGGTCCAAATGACTTAGACGACGTCTAGGTTCATTTGCCTCAACATTTCCATGTTGATTTGACTCTTGGTCAACCTGATCACTGTCATTGACGATATCAACAGATCTTTTGAGAGACTCTCTTCTTTGTCTTTCCTTACAAGGAAATGTCTCTTCAAAAAATATTGCATTCCTTGACTCAATCATCACATTTGGATTGATGTCAGGAATCTCATTTTTGTGTACCAAGAATCGATATGCACTACTATTTCACGCATATCCGAAGAATATACAGTCAACAGTTTTAGGTCATATTCCACCTTCTTAGGTTTAGGAACCATCACCTTGGCAATTGGCAAGACACCCCCACATGTTCAGATATTTGTAGGAAGGTACATAACATTTCCACAACTCATATGGTGTCTTGTCCAATCTTCTGTGAGGAAGCTTGTTCAGAACGTAGTTCGCGGAAAGTAGGGCTTTCCCCCACAAGTTCTGAGGTAAACCAGAACTAGTCAACATGGCATTCATCATTTCCTTCAACGTTCGGTCTTTGCACTCAGCAATCCCATTTTGTTGAGGAGAATAAGGAGCAGTGGTTTCGTGAATAATTCCGTGCACAGAACAATATTCACCGAATGATGAAACATATTCACCACCTCTATCACTCCTGATTCTTTTGATTTCCTTGCCAAGTTGATTTGTAACTTCGTTCTCAGTGTATAAAGCTCTCAATAGCTTCAGCTATGCTCCTCAGCAAATACACTTAACTGAATCTTGTGCTTTCATCGATAAAAGTGACAAAGTACTTTTTATCGCCTCTTGTTTGCACAACATTCATGTCATATACGTCAATGTGTACAAGTTCCAAGGGTTCAGAACTCCGTTCTATGATGTTCTATGTATTTTTGCTTCAACACATGCCTCACACTTATGTTGGCTATCAATGCAAATTTAGGTATAAGGTCCATGTTAATTAATGTACGTATTGTATCATAATTAACATGTCCTAACCTCCCATGCCATACATTTTGTGACTCGATAATATAAGCAGAAGTTTCAGCTTTATTAATAGCACAATTGACAGTCATTGAAAAGACCCTCAGCGAGGTATCATTTTCCTACATAGATATCATTTTTGGTCAAAACAATCTTGTCAGAAACAAATACAAACCCGAGACCGAGTTCTTCCGAATATCTGGAACATGCACACATTCTTATATGTAAGCTCCGTTCCGGATATCATTTTCAGAACTACTGTGCCCTGTCCAACCACTCTAGAGGTAGACGAGTTTCCCATTGTCAGATGATCACCGCCATCGACCTTTCTGATACGAGGAAAACATCTTGCTATCAGCACAGATATGACGAGTAGCCCTACTGTCTACCCATCATTCTCTCGGATTCCCAACCAAGTTGGCTTCAGTTACCATTGCTGAGAGATTCATTTCTGAAATCTTATCAGTTAACTGCTCATCTTCAGCGACATAGGCCTCATTTTTTCTGCCATTGTCCTGAGATATATTGTTTATGCAGTCCTTTGTCATATGACCGCTCTTTTCACAGTTGTAGCACTTCCCATTGAACTTCTTGTTCGCTTGGGAAGAATCAGCTTCACTATTCTTTCTTTTCTTGCTACCCTTTACATCCTCAAAGATGTTGGCCTTAGACTCCATAGTCTTGTAGCTGGCCTTTTCGGACATCATGTTGTCCTGTTCGATTCTCAATCGAACTCCAAGGTCTTCAAGGCCCATCTGCTTCTTTCTGTGTTGCAGATAGCTTCTGAAGTCCTTCCATGATGGAAGCAACTTTTCAATTATGGTGGCAACTTGAAACGTCTCACAGAGTTTCATTCTTTCATCCAGTATTTCATGAATGATCTATTGTTGTTCACCCAACTGAGACATCACCGTCCTTGAAACTACCATCTTGTAGTCCAGGAACCTACCCATGACAAATTTCTTTTGTCCGGCATCTTCGGTTTTGTATTTCTTCTCGAGAGATTCCCAAAGAATCTTCGCAGAAGTCATGCCTTGGTACACATTGTACAGGGTATTGTCAAGACCACCCATGTAGTTCTTGCATAAGAAGTTTCCAGACATTCAAGTCTGTTCTCGCTCTTCCTTGGCCAATTCATTCACCCTCCACAAGACCCGGAGGATCTTTGAGGAATTTAGCCAACTGGAGAGTTATCAGGTAGAACAGCATTTTGCTCTGCCACTGTTTGAAATTTGCCCCACCAAATTTCTCTCCGCTTTTCTCTCCGTGAGAACCGGTACCGTGATATTTCCGCTAGCCATTTGTAACTGGAAATCAACAGGGTTCAATTAGTCTACGAAAGACAAACTGCACAATGATCAACGAATGATCTAGTTCAAAGTGATGTACTAAGTAGTCACTTGTTGTTCTAATGGAAGAAAGTTCCAATAAACACAAGTCCTTGAATTTCAACTAAAGATACTTAAGGAAAATTGAATGAACGAATCTTCTTCAAACACTTTTTCCAATAGAATCTTTTAGCAATTCAAAACCCAGATTTACACTCTTCCAATAGCACATTAATACGATAAGTGTAGATATATATGTCAATCAAGATTGGATGGAATTACTTGTGCAAAATTACACTTTAAATTCTCAACCAATTATGCAACAACCAATTAATTTCAACTTTATCACTATGTGTATGCTTGATAATTGAACAACTTAATAATAACTTAAATCTATACTACCAAGATTAATGTGTTTACAGTATATGACTAACCAAGTTAATATTAATTAAAGTTTGCAATTTATGATACTTCCAGGACAAATTCGTTAGTGTCACGTTCGTATCTACGTTCGAACGAGACTGTCCAGTGTGTGTGCGTTCGTGTTGCATTTGATAACGCGTTCGAACGATGTGTTTCCAGAGAGTTCACGTTCGAGTAGCGTTTGATAACGCGTTCGAACGGAATGATTCCAGAGAGTTCACGTTCGTATAGCGTTCGTGAACGCGTTCGAACAGAATGATTCCAGAGAGTTTGCTTTCGAGTTGCGTTTAGGACGCGTTCTAAGACAGAAGGCTTGCGTTCGAGTTGCGTTTAAAGACGCGTTCGAACGTTCTTACGAATTTTCAAATTTATGCATTCGCGTGCGTCGGGCGTTCGAACGCCCTACGGGTTTTTCATGCACAGTCCGAATTTTCCAGAAAATATTCAAACCCTAACATGCAAATTACTATCTAATAACACTATATCAATAAGTTCTTAAGATTGTTGTCAAATTAGTGTCATTAAACAGTAATATAACATGCAAATCAAACAGATCAACAACCAAAAGTAGATCTAGATGCAAAAACCCTAAAACCAGAAAAACTTCAAGACAAACCTGGAAATCAAGTTTACAGATTCAATCCAAGTCGAGATCTCTCTGTCCTTAAGAACTTATTGGCCCCGTCACAGGTGCTTTACGGATTCAAATTGCCAACATTCTCCCAGGATAACTTGGATACTTCTTGTTCAATGAGCACTCCTTAACAAGTATGCGAACTCGGATTCAATGGTGGATCTCTCTCTCAAAACAAGGAAAACACAGTGCCTTTTTTAGTTAGATATTCTGTATATATTTTTCTATATTTAATTGGAATAAAAGCCTTCTTTTATAAGGCATGGAGGGGTGCCAATAGGGCACCCCTTGGGGTGGGTTGCAACCCTCCATACACCCCCTTTGAACATCCCAATGATATACACATATACATATCATGTTTTAAATGAATTTTGAGGAATTTACAACAGATTGCAATGAAACCCAATATACACTTTTGTTAATTGAATCTCTTTTGTGAATAATTTATGACCTTTTATGTTGATTGTTATCATTCTTTATGTTTAATGGATTCTATTACATGATCACCTATATGATAGTTGTGGTAAACCCTAACGAACTTGACAAATGGAATTTTGGTTTAGTCTTAGGAATTGATAATGCGTGATATCATTTGAAATAATGGATTTACATGCATGATAGATATATACTTACAGAGCATGCATAGCCATAAGTAGAACTTAATCTTAATGAATTTGAAATAGGATAATTATCATGGACATATAGGTACTTGTACTGACTTGGGCGTGTTTACTTGACAATCGACATAGACATGTAGATATTTCCGTATTTTAGGTTAATAATCCATCATAACTGATTAATTATAAAGAGATGAGAGATATTTAAGAAATTATTGTGTGGAAATTATAATGGTAGGTTCTTGTTAACTTGTTACTTGCGTGTTTAAGTTTATCATTTAACCATTTTAGTTTAAGTTAATTAACGTTCATATTCTAATTAATTTTCATAATTGTTAATCTTAATAAGATTTGGATTGAGAAAAATTGATATTTGACATTAATAAAAATTCCTCATTTGATCTATATTTTCTATATTACTTGTACAATACGTACACTTGCGTGCTATACAAAATCGCTATCAAGTTCTTAGCGTCGTAGCATGAGGTTTATTTATTTTATTAATATTTGATTAATCAACTTTTCTTATTTGCTACCCCATGCTTGGAAGAGAAGCCTAAATAGTAATGTTCATGGGATTGTCCTCTCTAAGACAATGAAATCTATATTGAAACCTCCTAGAAGCAATTTCTACAGAGAAAGTCTAGTTGAAGACTATAAATTTAGTACTACATGGGAAGCAACCAAAATATTTTTGATTTTTTCTTTTATGCTTTTATTTTTATTTATTTATTATATCTTATATTTACTTATGTTTCTTTTTCTTTCGATATTCCAAGTTTCAACATAAGTTTGGGGGTCGCTATCAGGCGGTCAAATTTATATATCATCATGTGTAAACATGAAGAGTATCTCTATTCCCTTCTATGTTTTTAATTTTCAACATTACGAATAATGTTTATTTTAAGTTTGAGTGTAGGGAGTAGAAATTTATGTTCTTATATGTTTTTATTTTAATTTTTTTTTATTTTCAGTCTTATCTTTGCTAGAATATCACATGTTTATGATATAGACTTGATCTGTATTAAAAATCTTGGCTCTTAAAAAGTGATGAATATTGGTTGATGTCAACGCTAAAAAGTTTGTCTTGAGATGAATCTTTACATATTCAAACACTTATATTGATTCTGTTTTAATTTAGATTTGAGATTTGATATTGAGATAGTTTGAATTGAGATAATTGGATTGAATGAATGACCGCTAACTTAAATATATGTCTCTATTGTAAATACATTCGCCACATATTTGAAAAGAGTCATCTATGATCTTTAAGCATGAAGATACTCTTGAGTAAGATGATATTGCATTTACCTTTATATGGTTACATTGTGATGATGCTCTACTATGAGAAGAAATGTTACCTTAAAGGGTAGTGTGGAAGCTTAAAAAAAGAGAAAATATATAATAATGCTGAGAAAAAAAAAATTTAAAAAATTATATGAACAACAAACTTTTGATATATACCTAGTGTTGTTGTGATAAAAATGTTAAAAATGTAGAGACTTTAAGATAAATAGGTTAGTTTGACCCGCTATTTTTCGATTAACAAGGTGAAAATTTATTAAGATTGATGATCATGAAGATAAAATAATATGAGATTGATTTATACACACAATACTAGAATCTAATTGAGATAAATTTGATTTTAGAAGGAAGTTATGACTGTTATAGCATTTTGAAATATTTTAAACCATTGTCATTTTATATAAGGATTTTTAAGGTATTATTGTGAGAATCTGACTATGTTATTTTTGTCGAATTTTTATGTTTATTTATTTAGTATATTTAGATGATGTTTTTGGGTGCGTTGTAAGTCCTCATGAGACTATGACTCGTCTACTAGGACAGACTAGGGGTATAAATGCATGTTGTATATGCTAAATGTAATCGTGATCCCTACGAAAGTATCTTAGTTAATTTACTTGTTATTTATTTTTTTATTTTCATTTGGTCTTTACTTGAAGACAAGTAATAATTCAAGTTTGGTAATGTGATGAGTGCCTATAATATAGAGTTTTCAAGTGTGTCTATGATTGATTTCTCTAACTTTAATTTTTGAATGTGTTAAATGCACTACTATTACTTGTTTTATTATTTAGGGTATATAATATGGAGAATTGAGTAAAATTGAGTGAAATCCCAAATTTCCCGAATTACACCTGTGACTTTCTAATTTGCACAGCCTTCGGTATTATAGTCATAATGTTCTCATCAGATATCTGATGGAAGTGATTCGAGTTATGTTGAAAAAAAACTCACATATCTATAATTTTGTGCTACATCGAAGATTCAATCATGTTTTTTCTAGTCAAAATCGAGCATGATGTTAAAGGAGATACAGTGGCGCAATACTAAGTAAGTCAGTGGCACTTCATTTCAAGTCATAGAGCAAAATTAATTGGATGTCGCGAGTGGCACGCCATGAAGTATTGGAAAAAATATAAACTAATTTAAAGTCAGTGGCGCGACACTAGGTAACCTAGTAGTGTTAATGAGATAGAATCCTAAACTAAGTAGGAAACCTGATTTTTATGATATTTATATAAAAGAAACGTCTATGGTTACTCTATATGTTTTTAGGGATGAAAATAAGAATCTTTGGAAACACTCTTTAAATACAAACACCATTTAATAACAATCAAAAACAAGAAAATCTAGCAATTATCAAGAGGATAAAAATTGAAGATTTCATAGATTGAAAATTGGCAATTCTTATAATTTTTTTTATCACTTCTTTATTAATTCTTTAATTATTATTATTGTGAACATGCTGATTTTGTTTATCCTAATTATCATGAAGTAAACCTTTATTCTAGGATTGTAATGGAACCCAATATAATTTTTTTTTATTAATTAAGTCTCTTTTGAGTTTGATTTGTGACTTTCTTTATTTGTTGTTTATCATTATATATGTTTAATGTATTTTATTGTTTGATCACCAATATGATAGTTGTGGTAAACCCTAACGAACTTGAAAAGTAAGTTTTGGTATAACCTTGATAATTGATGTCGGTGATTTCATTCGAAAGTATAGTTTTATGTGCAGGGCAAACATATACCTGCAGAACATGTGCAACCATAAGTGGAACTTAGGGGTATCGATTCTGGTTCTACCCGGAACCATAAGAAATCGATTCCTTTAGGGTTGGTTTCGGTTCCAAAATATTAGGAACTGATTTTTTCGATTCAGTTTTGGTTCTAGTGTGGTGGGAATCAGAACTAAATTTTGAAACTAATTTCCATATTATAAAATCAATTTTTTTTGTTAAAAATTTAAGGAAAGTTCAAGTCTTATTTTTATCCCACCAAAATCCCAAATTAAATTTATATTAAACAAATAAAAAAAAAATCAATTATCAATTATTTAAATTTATATCAAACAAATAAAACAAATCAATTATCAATTATTATAATTTTTAATGAAACAAAAATTATATTGAAAAAATGAAAAATAAAGTAACCTGGAACCGATAAATAGGATACCATATTTAATTGAGTAGGCTCTGGTTCAAAATTTTAGGAATTGATTTTTTCCGGTTAGGTTCCGGCTCCACTCGGAACTGTAACCGAAATCGATTTTGCACACCTCTAGTGGAACTTGATCTTAATGAGTTTGATTTAAGATAATTATCATAGACATATAGGTAATTGTACTGAGTTGAGTGTGTCTACTTGACCATCAACAGATGCTTATAGATATTTTCGTGTTAATAACTCATCATAACTGATTAATTATAAATAGAATAGAGAGATTTAAGGGAATATTGTGAGGAAATTGTGATCTTAGATTATTCTTATCTTGTTACTTGTATGTTTAAATTTATCTTTTAATTGTTTTAATTTAAATTAATTACGTTTCATATTCTCATTATTTTTCATAATTGTTAATATAAATAAGATTAAGATGGAGACAATATGAAATTCGACATTAATAATAATTTCTTGTAAAATTAATATTTTTATATTACTCATACGATACGTGTACTTGTGTATTATATAAAATCGCTATCCATCAACAGTTTTGACATTTGATTCACTAAAACATCTCTTTTTTAATTGACTCGTCCTTTTTAAATTTAATTCGAGAGGGAGGCCGGAACAAGGTCAAATTCAGATGTGATTTTCAATCTAAGACAAAAACAATAAGAGCGGAATCACATTCTGGAAATATTATAGTCATTCTCGATAGTAAAATTAGATTAATTTTAAAAGCAAAAGAGAAAGTATTTAAAATTTCCAGAGTATTTAATGATTTTATATCATATACTTCGTTGTTCATGTATGATTAAAATAATCCATTTAATTTTTTTTTATTGAAAACTAAAAAAAAAAAGTTTCAGCAGAGGAAAATACATAGTCTATTTGATTACCAAAACCTTTAATTACCATGCTTTCAAAATTAAGCTCAATTTCACAACACTTGCAAAACAATCTCTTAGATTGAAATTAGGAGACTTGTCATTCATTATACATAATAAACCAAAGCTAGAAATGTAAATAAAGTTTTGGAAGTTGGAAAAAAGATTATGCTCCAACCACATGTCAAATTTTGAACTCCAACAAAATTTGACATCATCAAATCTTTTTTTTTTTCACTTCCTCCACAATAATTTTACACTTAGTTCATATAATTACCACCACCCAAATCATCATCATGATGATGATGCAAAATACTTGGTGGCTGTGACGCCAATAATGGAGCAAAATGGGCAAAAGTTTCAAAAGTCTCTCTAATCACCATCTTCTAATTGCATCTCTTCAATTAATTAAGCAGCAGCCACAGTTTCACTTTTCTTAGAACTTGCTGCTGCATTATTTTTATGGCTTTCTTCTTTGTTATTTGATGATGAAGCTGCAAATTTCTCTTTTCTCTCATCTTGCTTCATCTGCTGCTCCCTGCACTCTAAACTACAAAAAGCTGTGTCCCCCCTGCTCCAAAAATAAATCCCATTAGAATAATTCAACTGGCCTTTCATTAACAAGTCTTTTCGGAGGTTAAAATTTCGGGAAAAAATAATAATAGTAGTTTCATAACTTTTTGTCGCTCAAAAGAAAAAAAATATATCATTGCTGTAATAAAAAAGGGTTACAAAATTGAGAAGCCTTGGGTTCATAGCTAAATCACAAAAATCCATTATCCAGTGTTTATATAGATTTTCAAACTAAAAAACAAAAGATTATATCATTGCTGTAATAAAGTTATAGTGATGAACACTTAACTAAATATATAAAGATCTTCAAATTTATCAAACTAAAATTATTCAGAAAGTAACCAAGGAAAAAATGAAATATGTTGATGGGAATATATTTTTTTTTCTCGGGAAACAAACATACCTATACATGTAAATATCTTTTCCAGGAGCCAACCGGCATCTGCAGAGCCCACAAGTTCTCAAAAAATGAGCTGTTTCGATAAACTGATCATTAGAGCTGCTGCTGCTGCTCCTCTGCTGGTAATTATTTCTTGGTGACACCATGGCGGTTAAAAAACGTTGATCATAATTGTTGTGGCCAAAATTCATCAGATGATGAGCAGCAGCTGCAGGCAGTGGGCCTTCTGGACCCACATGAGTTGCATCATCATGATGATGAAGATCAGATGGGTCGTCTGATGAATCCACGTTTTGGATATCAACGGTGATCCCTGTCATGCTTGTTGTTCTCTTAATCGGAGGGCGTTGCCGCTTCCCTAGCAACATCTTAATTTCTTGGCTTGAGAGAGAGAGAGAGAGAGAGAGTTTTGAAACTGGAAGGTGAGAAGAGAAGAAGAAGATGATGATAATTAAAGAAGAAGATGATGGGAGAAGAGTGTGTGAGAGAATCTGGGCCGTTGCTTGCGGGCACCGGCTTCTATGAACTCCACGTCACGCTTTGTCTTTTTAAATCTTAATATATAGTAGATGGCAACCCAATGCTTGTATTGAATAAATTGTAATTAATGTGTTTTTTTTTTTGTTTAATTTCTTTAAAAAAAATCTATCATTTTTTTTTTAAGTCTCTTAAAATCATTATTTTTCACTTATTCTAAGGGCGTGATTGGTGGTGTAAGGTTTAAGATCTCATCTTAATATCTTGGGTTCGAATTTAAGGAGTACGTTTTTTGTAAGAGCTTGAGACAACTAGGGCTTTTATGTCACGACCCCCTCCCTAGAGCGGGCCCAACCCTAGAAAAGGGTCCGCGAACCACTTCAGCTCGAGCACCTATATGTCATGCAATTGAACCAAAAGTTCGCAAGAAAGGTAATATTCCATAAAATGCAATCAAATAAATCTCAAATAAGTGTTTACACCAAAAGTGTCTGAAATCATGAAATTATCATAAATGTCATATCTCAAGGTTTCCCACCATATAATCTCGCATAAATGTGCAAGAGGGGGATTGAACCACACGCATATGCTAATCTCGCATAATCTCGCATATCCGACCATTATCATACTAAATCCGGTAGCATAACAACAATCTCACACAGCATCCAATACAACACATCTCATCACATTTCATCCATCAACTCATCTCAAAATCACACAATACTCAAATATTTCGATTCATATTACAAGCATACAATTTATACTCAAAAGTTATATTCACAATTTTTGTTCTCATGCTATCAATTACTCAGTCAATTTTCCAATATACAAATATAAATATTTATATTCTATTACCTAACTCACATATCAAACATCAATCAACAAACATTTATGTTAAGAGAATAATTGTGCTTTGTACTTACCTCAATCCACGCAAAACTCTATATAAAAAGTGTAAAATTACGATCAGGTCCATATATTTTACTAAAATTACGATTTTACCCCTAAACTTTCTAAATTTACAATTTAACCCCAATACTCTCCAATATTATCAATTTAGTCCTAAAACTTCCAATTATCTCATATTACTCACTAAAATCAGAATTCACTCATTTAGGTACCTAAACATGCCAAAATACGAATAAGTCCAAAACTTTCAAAATCTTACAGATACACCCCTAAAACTGTAAAGTATAACGTACCGAGCTCCAACGACTTCTGAATTTCAGAACGAGGTGGTCTACGGACAGTATACGTCACGAGGATCACAACGGCAGTGGTGGTAATGGCGGATACTCGACGATCACTGACGAACAATCGGACAACGTTAACTCTCGTTCTAGGCTCGTTTTACCACAACCGAAAGTCCGAATTGGGCAAACGAAGTGTCTAACCCACGTATCTCGACAAAGGGAAGATTCTGGTCTGGGAGGTGTACTGCACGCACGGCGGCGCGTGGGACAGCGATGCGGCGACGCGTGGGTGGCGCTTGGGAGCGCGTGCGGCGGCTTCAGGCGATCGGACCGGCGGCGTTGGCTTCGTCTCGGTGAGGGGATTCTCCTGATGTGGTCACTTGCCGTAAAAGATGACCGGAAGACGACGAACGAGCCATTCTCTCTCCTGCCCACACTTTCTCTCTCTAAACTGGTTTCATTTTCTCTCTCTAACTGCTCACTAGAATTGCCCTCAATGATCTATATCTACCCTTGAACTCTCTGCTTACCCTCTTCTTTTATTCCTCTCATTCGATTACACATCAACCACACAAAGAATCAAAGTTTTGATTAAGGATGGATATATATAGCCTATGTTGGTTAGTTACTGTTGGGCAAGGATTAAGGAGTAGTGGAGATAAGGGTACCAAGATAATAGGAAAAAAATAGAATAAAATAAATAAATGGATAAACTTATTTTCAAAACATGAGATAGGGTTCCACATTTTACCTGCTCCGCTTACGCCTGGAATGAGTGATTTGACGGTGGGGTTTCCAACGATTTAAAAAAAAAAACTATTTTTCAAGTCAAACATTAGTTACTAAAAAATATGAAAAGGTTGAGATATTAGTTAAAAACATTTACAATTGTTGTTCAATTACATTATTAATTGCTAGAATGTGAAAGAGAAAGAATTAGGAAAATATTATTGGATCATTTATAAGTTAATCATTAAAAAAAAATAGAATGTAAAAAGTTGTGCATCTTAATTAGGATATTAATTCATAAATCATATTAAACAATCAATTAATTTATCAATAGAAAACCAAAAGACATTAAAATATTAAATATTTCACCTCAAATCCATGAGAGCAGCTCAGAGCTCTCAAAGACGAATGTAAGAGCTTTGTGTGTCTCAGCCAGTGCAGCATAAAATCCCAATGAATTTTTATGTCCCAGCTTACAAACACAAAAGACATGCTTATTTACGAAGATCTATCAACAACCTAGTCAAAAAGTACTATAGAAAATTGAACATGATTGAATTCCTACTTTATCTTACAGATTAAATCATCAAAGTAAAAGTCATGAAAATCATAATTAAAAAAAGTCACTATATATCCCACAAACCAAGAAGCTAGTAAAATTTGGATTTAATTTCAAAATTTCCAATAAGATATTATAATTTGGGTATATATATGAGCCCACCACACAATACATCAAATAAATCCAAATTTATACTTAAATAAAAAATTGAACCCTGTTAGTGTGGCAAATAGGAGAAAGTTCTGAAATAACCCTGGACGCATAATCCTCCCATTTCTTCGTCTCATTCTCTTCTTCCTCTGGTTTGTCTTTGTTCCTCAAAGTGAGATCTTTATCCTCATCATATTGCCTACCTTCATTCCTTTTTGGGCCTCCCTTTTGTTTATCCCCCATATTAGAATGATTACTTTTCTTACCACCAAATCTCGATCCCCTCACTCTGTTCGCAAAGAAGGTTGCTTTCATCCATGGGCCGAAAGGAAGATTTCTATGTCCACTCGTATCCCTTGATTCATTAATCCCCAGTTCTGGAATTCTCTGATTGGATGGCCAATTCCGCCACATTTGTAGCAAAAATCAAGAAGTTTCTCATATAAAATTAGGAGCATAACATCTGAGTCATTCACACTTGTCTTGACTATGAGACCTTTCATCAGGGGTTGTTCAATGTTAACAGAGACCCTCAATCTTGCAAACTTACCAAACACATTCGCCTAAGTTGTTTCCATCTACTTCCTTGTCCTTACCAACTTTGTTTCTCAGATTGGTGACTGCGTCCAAGTGCATACACATTACTGGGATTTTGTGAATCTGGATCCAAAAAGAGGTGTGTGTGAACCTCTGCTTTGATACCTCACCAACTCCCTCTACTTCACTAAGAACTAAAAGGGAGTTATCAAAATGCCATGGCTCCATTGCCAGTACCATTCTTTTATCTACCTCCGAAGAAAAATGGAAAATGAAGATATTGTTCCATAAGCTCTCCATACTGACCTCATGTATGGTTTTCCAAATCTGCACAATCCTCATTTTGAAAGCTTTTCTATTGTTCCCCCTTGTCAACATTACCTTCCCCACCAACGAATGACCTAGTAATTCTTTCATTCTTACTACCAGATCCTCCTCTAATATAGTCACATCATTTTTTTCCTTGAATGTTCAGAGACCCACATAGCCTCACTAATTCTTCAGTATCCATCCCCATGATGATTCCTTAGACTGGAGACACACACCGAACTTAATCTTTTAAGAGGAATAAACTTCTTAAGTCATTAAGACTGAGATCTATGTTCATAAGAGAATCCCAATCTACTTATACTTTCTCCCTCAAAGAAACTAAGAGAGAGTAAGAGAAGACTTTTAACTGTGTTGGGGTTAGTAAAATTTTGAATTTACCTCAACATAAAGTATCTAGTTTGAACTTCGAGAGCTTCATTTTTTTTTGCTCAAATTAATAAGAGTTTCCAATTTTTTTTTAAGAATGCATGAGAGAGTATCATTTTTTTCAGCTTTTATATATTATTTTGATTCTCACCATAAGGCTATTTTAATTCTTATTGTATTGTGAAGATCATATATTCGCGTCACATAAATAATTTTTTATAAAAGAAAATTAAGAATGTATATATATTTAATTCTCTCCAAAACACATATTATGGGAAAACCTAATAAGCTGAGTTAAGTAAATTGATTGGAAAGCTTGATTGTATTCATCATGAAGTGATTATTTATACACTGTAATCTTACAATTGAATTCCTAAAGATAAGATTGACATATCTAATTTAAAGATAAATATATTCAAAATACAATTCAAATGAGGGGAAGTTATCCCAAGATCCTAGGAGTGAATCTGATATCCAAACATGCCCCCTCAAGATGGACTACCGTGTAGAAGGCCAATCTTGGTTTTCAGGAGAGATAGACATTGTCGAGACAAGGATTTAGTCAAAGCATCTGCCAGTTGGTCTTGAGAAGAAATATGAGAAACTCGTAGGGCACCAGACTGAACCCGTTGTCGAATAAAATGAAAATCAATGGCAACGTGTTTCATACGCGAGTGGAACACGGGGTTGGAACATAGTTACGTAGCACCGACATTGTCACAGTAGATTACCGGTGCATGAGAGATTGGATATTTGAGTTCAGTTAATAGAGAATAAATCCAGCTTAACTCAGCTGCAGTGCCTGCAACACACCGATATTCGGCTTCTGTGGAAGAGCGAGCAGTGCTAGGCTGCTTGCGGGAAGACCAAGACACATGATTTCGTCTAAGATACACAATGTAAGCACTGGTGGAAGAGAGATCATCCTTGTTCCCACCCCAATCAGCATCAGAATAGGCATGTAAGGTAGCAGGAGAGTGATGACGAAGAAGAATTCCTTCATCAACGGTGCCACATAAGTATCGGAGGAGACGCTTCACGAGGTGCCAATGGACATCGGTTGGTCGATGCATAAATTGAGAGAGCTTGTTCACAGCGTAGGATACATCAGGGCGGGTAAGTGAGAGATATTGAAGGCTCTCCACTGTGGTCCGATATGTTGTAGGGTTGGATAAGGGAGAACCCATGTCCAATGAGGGGGAAGTCCATGGAGGAAGGGGAGTGCTTACGGCTTTGGCATCAGTCATGTTTGTTTTGTGAAGAAGGTCACGAATGTAGCGTCTTTGAGAGAGAAAAATCCCGTGAGGATGGGGCTGGACTTCAATGCCGAGAAAGTAGGAAAGATCCCTCAAGTCATTGAGTGAGAAACGTTGGGCTAAGCAAGTGACAAAGGCGTTGATTGTTGCTTGGTCATCACCTGTAACTATAATGTCATCAACATAGAGTAAAAAGTAAATGAGATGAGAACCATGGTGAAGGACAAACAAGGACGTGTCCGCCAAGGAATTTTGGAACCCAAAGGATAAGAGAAATGTGTGCAATTCATTGAACCAGGCGCGGGGGGCTTGCTTCAGTCCATAGACCGCTTTATGTAATTTACAGACATAGTCAGACCTGTCATGATCAATGAACCATGTTGGCATCTTCATGAAGACTGCCTTGGAGAAAGGCATTGTTGACGTCCAGCTGGCGAAGAGACCATCCATGGCTCACTGCAATACTCAAAACTAACCGGACAGTTGTGGGCTTGACAACAGGACTGAAGGTTTCATTGTAGTCCAAGCCTGGTCGTTGATTAAAACTCTTTGCCACAAGTCGTGCCTTATACTTGGAGATTGACCCATCTGAATGGCGCTTGATCCTGAAAATCCATTTGCAACCAACAACATTAGATGCTAAATGTGCAGGGACAAGATCCCAAGTTTCATTGCGAACAAGGGCGTCATATTCCTCGAACATAGCAAGACGCCATTGATGATGTTTGAGAGCTTGGGTAACTGAGGTTGGTTCATGAGAAATAAGAGTGTGGAGTTGGGCACGTAGGGTGAGTTTATGGGAGGGTTTATGAATGTTGTTCTGAGAACGGGTGATCATTTTATGGGTTGGTCTGGAATGAGGGTTAGATGATGGTGGAGGATTGATGGAAACATGGGATGTATCTTGGGAACTAGAAGGATTGTCTATGGGCTGTGACGTAGAGGAAGACATGGAATGGTTATGTGGTGGCATGGAAGAACAAGGTGGAGATGGAGAAGAGTTAGGACATGGTGGTGCTTCATGAAGAAATCTGCTCACAGGGGCTGCAGTAAAGTGCTCTTCCAAAGGGGATGTACGTGGTTGGACAGGAGCAGGAGATGAAGCAGTAGCGGGTTGAATCCAGGAATCAAAGGAGGTGGAGTGAGGTGGGGACTCGGAGTACACATGAGTGTATGAGGGAAAGACAAATTCGACGAAGTTGACATGTCGTGATGTAATTAATTTTGAGTTTTCAGGATCAAAACAGAGATATGCACTTTGAGACAGAGAGTAGCCCAAGAAGATGCAAGGTGTAGATTTTGGATCTAATTTATGCGTGTTGTATGGTCGGAGCCAGGGATAACATAGACATCCAAAAATTCACAGTTTTGCAAAGTTCGGTGGTTTTTGAAAAATTATATGATAGGGAGATGAGTGGTTTAGTGCAGGTGTAGGCATCCTATTTATTAAGTAGACTGCAGTGGCGAATGCAAAAGACCAAAAACTGCGAGGCAAAGATGCGTGAGTTAAAAGAGATAAGCCGGTTTCAACAATATGCCTATGGCGACGCTCTGAAAAACCATTGTGTTCAGGAGTGTGGGGCGGAGTGGTAAGGTGAGAGATGCCATGGAGTGCAAAATAATCTTTGAGAGCAAGGTATTCTCCTCCATTGTCGGAGTAGAAGGTTACAATTTTCTGTTTGAAATAGTTTTCAACAATGGGTTGGAATCGTAAAAAGGTGGATTTAACGTCCGATTTATTTTTCAGTGGGTAGAACCAAATATACTTTGTAAAATGGTCGACAAAGATCACATAATACTTGAATCCATCGATGGAAGGAACAGGAGATGTCCACACATCTGAGAAGATTGTGTGTAGGGGATGAGCAGATTTTAATGTGGAAACAGAAAAACATTGCTTGTGACTTTTATTACACTGGCAGGCATTACAAGAGAACTCCTTAGAAAGTGGACCAGACACAGCTAAGTTGTACTGTGAAATGATGTTATTCAAAATTGAAAAAGCTGGATGGCCTAAACGAGAGTGCCAATACTTTGGAGAAATTTTAAGACTAGAGAAAGCTGATGGACTGGAAGATTCAGTATTGGTGCTTGTCCATTCGTACACCCCATTCTTTGGTTTACCCCGTGAGAAGGTCCTTCACAAGAAAACACCAAGGTAAGAATTCTATGGAAACTTGGTTAGAACGACAAAACTGATAAATGGAGATGAGATTTCGTGTGATTGCTGGGACACAGAGAATATTTTGTAAATCAAAAGTTTGTGAGGGAGTATGAAGGAACGCAAAGCCTGTATGTGTTATTTTAAGTCCAGTACCATCACCTATCATAACATCATCAACTCATGTATAAGGTGCGTGTAGGGATAAGTTGTCAGCTGTGACATGGTGAGAAGCACCACTGTCAAGGAGCCAGGCCGGATTGTTGGACTGCATGGTGGTGGTGAAGTGTGAAAGTTCCTACAAGCAATAGCGACAAACAATCTCTATACCCAAGAGGGGGGTGAATTGGGTTATCGCTATAAATGCGGAATTATAAAATCTTTGCCGATTTTAAGCTCTTATTACCAAGTGGGAGTTTTAGGCAATTTTCTCTATTCCAATTAATAGCCTATATGCAAGTTTCTAATCAATATTATAAATGTAATCAAACTTACAAATAGTAAAAGAGTAGGGAAAGAGAGATACGACACCGCGATATATAGTGGTTCGGCAAACCGTGCCTACGTCCACTCCCTCAAGCCTCGCTTGAAGATTTCCACTAAAATCGAGTTTTCCGTGGTTCACTCGTAACCAAGAGTTTTCCGCAAAGGCGCACTCCGAACCTTTTACAAGATTGAGTTTTCTACGTATGAGCACTCACAACCTTTACAAATTACCCAAACAATGGGATTTCACAAACCACAAGTGTTTTTGATATGAAAGATTTACAACACACTTGGGCACTCACAAATAATAAGAAGATTGTGTGAGAGCAAACCCAAGTGTTCTAAGCTCACTAAATGATGTGGAAGATGTGTGTGTGAGCTTGGATGAGTGTTTATGAATATGAAGGTGTATGACACTCTTTGTTTGCCTTAGAGAATGTATATGAAGGTTTTCTAGATCTCTGACTTAAGGCAAAGGAGTTGGGGTTCTATTTATAACAAAATGCAAAGTTTTCCCCAACTTACAGCGAGACCGGCGAGCACACCGGCGAGGGGACCGGCATACCGGTCTAGGGCTCCAACGGTAACATAACGTTCAAAAAACTAGCCGTTGGACCGGCGAGCAAACCGGCGAGGAGACCGGCGAGGAGACCGGCGAGGAGCTCCCTGGTTCCAGAGAGCATTATTTGCTCAGCTAAAACCGGCATGGAGACCGGCGAGCAAACCGGCATGGGGACCGGCATGGATCTCCCTGGTTTCAGTATGTGCATGATCAGTCAAGACTGACGACACTTGGTATTTTGGCCGTAACTTTCTCTAGAAAATTCCAAATCATGATCCGTAAATTTATACATAAACTAGACACATATATCTAGCTTCTGTAAAAAATTCAGCTCCAAAAACATTAAGATGAATTTTATGGAAATTTTCTAATGTGACGTGTATGCAGAAAACGCACATCTGAACATGTTGTACTAAAAAGGCTCTAGAAAAAGTTCTATGCATCGGAATTATGTTCCGTTTGAACCGTAGCAAACTAGAGATACATATCTATCTAACGGTATATTATTTGAAGTTTAATTCAACCGTTTGATAGTTTTTGGAAGATCATTTACTGATGCACTTGTGCATAGAAATTCATTTTTGTGCAAATAAAGTGCAAATGATTCTTTAAGCATTCTAATCCATTTTAAATGCAAGTGATGCAAAATGTATGATTCCTAAGAGCTTTAGATCACTTGAGTAAACTCACTTACAATAAAATTTAGCTCTTAATCATTATCTTCGATTTGCCGCTAGTCTTCACATTCTCGCTCTTCACTCCTTATGCTTCGACACTTTTTGTATTGCTTCGTGTTTGCACGTCGAAGTCGTCAATTGCGTTGACGTCATCAAAATCCAATTACGCGACCAAGTCGCCAACAAAGTGCGCACGTGGTTGCCAGGGAGTAGAGCTTTGGTTGGGCTGATTATTATTGCCAGTGGGAACAAATTTAAATGAATGACATTTCTTTGCTGTGTGACCTTGAATTCCACAGACTTGGCATTGGCCAAGGTAAGGTCTGGGTGGTGGGCGATCGGAAAGGGATGATGGATTAGTATGGAAAGAGGGACGTGGCGAATTAGTGGTTTGGGATCTGTTGTGGGAACCGTTGTTGGAGGGTGGCCTCTGAGGTTGGTTTTGTGGTTGATGGGAGGAACGGGTGGTAGGATGGGCTGTGGGAGGAAATGGTGTGACTGGTTTATTTGTTACGTGAAGGGAGGCTTCAAAAGTGAGAAGCTTTTCATGGAGTTCAGCAAAGCCAATAGGCGTGTCTCGGGCTTGGACGACTCAGACAAGTTCTTTGTAATCGTCTCTCAATTCTTCCAAGATCTTTTCAGTGAGATCCTCAATATCAACAGGCGCGCCAAGAATGGCGAGTTCATCTGCATGAGCTTTGACTGATTGTAAAAAATCAGTGATGGGAATAGATCTTTTGGTGAGGGTTTTGAATTGCGCTTTGACTTGTTTGATACGACCTTGTGACGAACTGGCATATGTAGCTGCCAGGGTGTTCCAGGCGTTTTTAGAGGTGACACAACGAGCAATGAATGGAACAATGGTGGGTGACAAAGACCCTATAAGGGCATTGAGAATCAATTGATCCTGCCGGACCCAAATATGATGTGATGGGTTAGGCGTTGTGGTGGTGCCGGTGGTGATGGTTTCTGCAAGTGGTGGCTTCGATCCATCAATATAATCTTGAAGATCGTAACCAATGAATAGAGTTTGGAACT
This sequence comes from Zanthoxylum bungeanum, assembly GCA_019454045.1. NCBI lineage: Eukaryota > Viridiplantae > Streptophyta > Magnoliopsida > Sapindales > Rutaceae > Zanthoxylum > Zanthoxylum bungeanum. The sequence continues at coordinate 262,482 of SKCR01033471.1, read as the reverse complement.
GAAGCTTCCAGGATAAGTAGTTGGAGCTGGTGAGTTTCAGTGGTGCTTGAGCAGCGATATTGATTGTAATGAGTTGAGTGTCAGTGGGACGAAGGAGACCATTTGGTGGAGTGTTTTGATCAGCCATAGCAGGGTGAAGAAAAGCTCACGATACCATGTAAAGGAGAAGATGGTGATTGGAAAGCTTGATTGTATTCATCATGAAGTAGTTATTTATACACTGTAATCTTACAATTGAATTCCTAAAGATAGGATTGACATATCTAATTTAAAGATAAGTATATTCAAAATACAATTCAAATGAGGGGAAGTTATCCCAAGATCCTAGGAGTGAATCTGATATCCAAACATATCATTCTTTTGTATCGGATAATTTCAAAATTTCCAATAAAAATATTATAATTTGAGTATATAGATGAGCCCACCACACATAATATCAAATAAATCCGAATTTATACTCAAATAAAAAATCGAACCCAGGCTGTTCAATTGTTTAACTATCATGAGGTCTTCCAATGGACCAACCACGCTACCATCTTTGACGTGTTTATAGTGTGTCCTTTTGCAATGGTCCATGTCTTGTATTGATACGAGCCTTTACTCACTCGAATAAAGACTTTTTGGACGTTCGTACTTATTTTTCACGTTATTGTAAAAAGTGGGTCATAGTTAAATCTGTATTTTTAATATACGAATACAAAAATTAGATGTATTAGATTATGTTGTAAAGTATAAAGTTTTTTTAGTATTTGTCATATATCTGTTTTAGTGAAATAAAAATTAATTATAATTTAATTATATATCAGAGTTATATAAATATAAATATAAATATTAAGAACAAAGAATACTATTTTAAATAAAATGGTATTTGTGGTCCATGATAGATCATGGTTCAAGTAAGCATTTTGAAAACAATAATCGCTTGTGGTTAATATTTACATTTTTATTATATTCATATTTAATAATTACTAATGACAGCATATATTTTCACATCATATTTTTTTACATATACAAAAATAAAATCTTATTTCCTATTAGATTAGATGTTACAATCAACCATTTCGGTTGGGAATCTACTAATTTAATTTAATGTTATGGCTACAGAATTTTATAAGTTGAAACCTATAACATTATAACATGGTACATTTTATTTATCATATTTTATTCTTGCATTTAATATTATAACCAAAGCATTATGTTACATAAAACCTCCCTAATGATTAAGGTAGGTCAGTTTATGAGTATTATTTAATTAGTATTTTTGAATCTATTATCAAGATATTTCTAATAATTTTAATCTTAAAGAAATACTCTTAATATGATTTTAGATACTCCAAATATCCACTAAGACTTTTGAATTTGAAATACGGCTCAATTTGCAATAAAAAGGTAATAGATATCATATCAAGAAAGTGAATTTATAAATCTGTCTCTTGAAATTTGTACATTAAATCAAAAGAAGGTGAATATCTATAATGATATACTTTTTAAAAAAAAAATACTTTATAAAATTACACTAATTAGGTATTCTCATAGTATAATTCTTTAAAAAATTAAATTAATAATCATTTTATGGAGATCTGGGTATTAAAGTGACTCACTCTATTATCCACCAGATCTTTATGAGTGTCATGTTCCTCACTTCATTTTTAATTCCTCACATCACTCTCGTAAGTGATTTTCGTGCTATTCAAAGGTGCTTTGGTTAATGGATGGCTATTCTACTTGGCTCTTCCGTGCAGAATCTGCAACCGGTTCTGTTTGATTTCGAATCGAAATTAAACTGTCTGGTTCGATTTCGAATCGGAACTAAATCATCTGATTTTTGGTTCTATAAGAATGTGGAATCGAGAATTAGAATTGAACCGGAATCGGATATAACGGTTTTAGTTCGGTTTCGATTCTTTAATTAATTTAAAAATTAAATTTTATATTTTTAAAAAATAAAAATGAGATTTGAAATTTGAAATTTGAAATTTGAAATTTATTAATTGTAATTTATGTTACATTAAATTAAAAATAAAATAAAATAGTTTGAACTTAAATTTTAAAAACTTAAAATGAAAATGAATTTTGAAAATATCGGAAGTTCGAGACTTAACTTCTATTCTCCACGTACCGATACTTTGGCTGCTCTCTTGGGTTGGGACATTGGACATATTGTTTTACATATGAGCTTGTCATTCTCTGTTTATATCGAAGAATTGTAAAATTAAATCAATTGGAGAAATTGAAAATGAGGAATTGGTGCGTTGAAAAAAAATGAAGTATGACCCATATTTATATATTTTTGGGTTATTTTTATGATATATAAATTGTCCCTAAAACTAACCGTTTTATTAGTATTATTAAGGGTAATTAAATAATTTTATTTAACCAAAAAAAAAAAAGCAGCAGGGAACCAATGCATGCATGCTGCCCAACGGCTAGTAGCCATTGGGCACAAACGGTTCCGGTTGGAACCGTGGAACCGATTGGAATATGACGGTTCCAAAGATTCCAGTTCGAACCATTAGAACCGTCTGGTTCTTTTCAATTCGGCTAGGATAGAACCCTAACAGAATGGAAAAATCTGATTCTGGTTCCGATTCTGATTCCGGTTACTGGTTGGAACCGAATTTGACCTATTCGATTCCGATTCGGTTTGAAACTTCGGTTCCAGTTCGGTTTCGGTTCCAAACCGAACCGGAACTGTGACCGGGTCTACTTCGGTGCTCGTTCAATTTTCTACATTTTTTCGACTTTCTAGTAACTAGGGTGTACTCAAGCGGAGTCCTATTGGGCTCGGCTCGGCTCGATTATTAAACGATTCAGCTTCGTTTGACTCGATTGATTTAGAAAAAAAAATAATTTTTGTTTTTTATTTACTTAATCAAATTTTAAATAATTTTCCTATAAATTCAAATGTTTATAATATATATATATATATATATATATATATATATATATATTATATATATATATATCGAGTCGAGTTATGTCAATATGATTCGAGTCGAGTCTGTTTCGAATCGTATTCACGAGTTAAAAACGAGTTGAGTCAAGCTTTTATGAGTTTATCTCGTTTAATAATCGAGTTATTATTTTCGAGTTCGAGTAGCTTATTTATTAAATAAATCGATTTCAAACCAAATCAAATACGAGTCAAGTTCAAGCTGATCATGAACTATTCGGTTGATTTACAGTCCTACTCGTGACCCATTAGCTTTTTCTCCTGAGTTTTGTTCTTCAAGCGATTCTTTTGAGGATGGATGAATTGGCTTCTATTTCTAGTGTTTTTTTTTTGGATGACCCGGAAATCACCTGGGCCGGACCCTTCGGACCCAACTCATATGCGCAAACCGAGGGCCCAGTACGCAACCCCAAACGCACTGCACCAAGATAAGTCAAGGGTGTAGCATAAGCGGAGAGTCGAACCTCAGTCTCGGAGAACCAAAAGCACGACCCACACCACCCCACTACGGCCCCTGTAGGCATCTGTTTCTAGTGTTAGTGGTGTCTGTTTCACCACTCTTTTCTATGGCTCTCACATTTCTGCGTGCACTTTTTTGCTATTGAGATTTTGGGATTACATGTTAACTACAACTGCGTACTGTTGTTTTTCTTTTTTAATTTTTCAATGTTTAATATGTGACATGAACATACACGAAAATGACAATTTTGGAGTGTTATAGTGATTTTTTTTTCAAAGATTTTCTTTTTCCGAAAATTATTTGATATTGTTTTTCAGTAAATATTTTTAAGGGTCGTCAGATCATTTCGTCATTTTATGCTGTTGATTAATAATAATAAACTAAATTTATCTAGTAAATTTTTATAATTATTTTTAGGAGTATCTTTATCTTTACAAAATCAACTAACGGTCAATTAATAGAAAAATAACGCTAAGAAAAATCTATGAAAATATATAGATACTTTCTTTTAAAGGATAATTTCCTCATACTTGAGGGGAGGTAGGTAGAAATAACTCATTCCTTCATTTTCCTGAAACAGTGTGAATTTAAAATAAACACTGTAAAACTTGTATAAATGCTTGAATAAAACTACCCAAGGAAGGAGTAAATCCATGAATCATCAATCACTCATGAGATTCTTATACCACAAGTCTATCATCAATTCGATCAACCTCTCGTGAGCCAAATTTTTCTACGGTTGCTATGAACGTTGGACCGACTTACATTTAATGTGAGAAATCCTTATACTGACATTGTGGAAACCGTCCACTCAAAACGAGGATTGGTAGAAGGACCCGTACCCGGCCCGGGTCCGCACATATCCGGACGATGCAGGTCCGGGATTAAAAAATTTTGACCCGGGTCTTTGAAATTTGGACCCGGGAGAAACCGGATCTGGACCCGGGTTCGCACGGGTCCGGTCTGGATAGATCCGGGTCTAAAAAAATAAAAAATACAAAAATAAATTAAAATATAATGAAAAATACAAAATAATATGCATATATAAAAAAAATAATAGAATATAATTAAAAAATATAAAAGAATTGAAATAAAACTAATAAAATTGACAAAATCCAAATATAAATATAAAATAATACAATTAAAAATTAAAAAAATTAAAAAAAAAAAAAAACCGGGTATCCGGTTCCGGACCGGGTAGACCCGGGTCCGGAATCGGACCCGGGGTAAAAAAATTACTTCCGGATCCGGATTTTGCTATCCCTACTCAAAACGGAAAAATATTTTATGGTAGGTGACATATTTATAAAGAAATTTTTTATTCTCAAATATAAGAATGTTGAAGTAATAAAATAACTTGATAAGTTCAGAATCGATTCATAAAGAATAAATTTAATAGAAAAATAAAATAATTCAACTAATAAAATAAAATACTAGGTTAAGGGGATCCATTCTTGATATTCAAAATATACATAATTTTTACTTTTTATAAAATATAAATTATAATTATTTCTCAATCAATTTATTTCATAATTATCAGGTATTAATTATACCAACACATGTAATTTGTCATGTCGATAATTAGTCATGTCAAGATATTAAATATGCTAAAACATAAAAAACTAGTCATAAAGGCGGTGATAATATTTGTCTATAACAAGTCTAATAAGATACTCAATTATGCCAAATATATAAAATCAGTCATATAGACGGAACTGTATTATCTATAATTAATCCAGATCTTTAATAAACCACTCTTTTTCATTTATGGGATTTAAGTATAATCTGTGTCAATCGGGGATTGTCTATAGCGAGTGAATAGTCCTTAATAAATTGGAAAGAGTATCAATTTTATTTGGTAAATTATTACAATTTATAAAATATAATATACATAAAAATCACATATATTTTCATACTACTAGCTTCACCATTTACCTTAATATGATACAAATTAGCAGAATATGATATAAATAAAAACACTCATAATTTTATTAATAAAAGAAAAATAAATTACGAAAGAAAAAATATACACAAGAACTCATCCCACAAAGTTTCAAGAGAAACCTGTGGAAATTTTGCTGAAGAAAATGAGACGCTGAGCACCTGTATTTATAAAGGTGTTTAGCACCTGTTGCAAAGTGGAAAGCAATTGTAATTTTTTTTTGTCATTTTTTGTTTGTTTGTTTTATTTTTTTGCTTTTACTTTGTTTTCTTTTATATATTTATATAAAATACATGTATAGTTAAATACATTATAAGCTCATTTTGTCACCAATCGAAACAAAGTGAATATTTTACAAGTCCGATTTGAATTTAGCTATCACGCTCTTTTAGGATTTATGGGTCATGGAGTTCATATTTCATATCCATTTTTCATGTTGAGCTTCCAAAACAATATTTTACTTACACAATAAATAAAAATCACAATAAAATATATAAAACATAAATTTATTTGTTATTTCATAAATGTGCTAAATTAAGGGGATTAATGAAACTACAAGTGTAAAATGGTTTATTTTTCTTTTAATAAATGTGCATTTTTTAGGGTGCATCACACCCCCAACCAGCTTATTACTAGTCCCGAGTAATTTAAGCGAAAACTAAAAAAGGAAAAAAAATTCTTATCCATATTAGTAATTGTTTTATTTCTTTCTAAATTATCAAATAAGTAACTCATCTTGTACATTTTATCATTTTTTCATACACACATGAAAAAAATTATCAATCAATTTATTGTGCCCACAATATTCATATGTCTTGTTGAAAAAAGAGTAATATTTTTGTCATAAAGTCATATAAGGATTTACACCTTTTGGCAATGACAGTTTATTTATATATAATTATTCTTTTGAATAATAAATCTTCAACCCTTGTAACGAGCTTTGAGTCAGTGACTCCCAAACCAGTTGGCTTTAGGGCACTAGATGTTAAGACACCCCTACAGACTTAATTACTCGGATCTCAAATAACAAAAAAAAAGTGTCTGATTTTCTTAAGATTTCTCCTTAATCTATTTAACGAGCTTTGGGCCAATGACTCACAGATCATTTGACCTTAGGGCACTAACTGTTAAAACTCTCATACAGATTTAATTATTCAAGTTATAGATGAAATAACCTACAAGCAATGCAATAACCAATCTCTATATTCCCAAGAGGGGGAGAATTGGGTTATGACATAAATATACGGAAATAAAAATCTTTGTCGATTTTAAGTTATTTTACCAATTAAGCTTAAGGTATATTTTCTCAAACAATAAATATTACATATATGCAAGTTTCTAATATATAAGTAAATACAAAAATAAACTTGCGGTAATTAAAGAGTTAAAGGATAGAGAAAATAACACTGTGAGTTATAGTGGTTAGGCCAACAATGCCTACGTCCACTCCCTCAAGCCGCGCTTGAAGCTTTTCACTATCAATCGAGTTTTGTCGTGGCTCACCCGCAACCAAGAGTTTTACACAAGGTTCACTCCAAACCTTTACACTTTGAGTTTTAGATAAAGGCTCACTCAAAAACCTCTACAGTGAGTTTTCTATGTAGGTTCACTCACAAACCTTTACAGTTACCAAAACGATGGGATTTCACAAACCACAAGTGTTTTGAATAAGATATTTATAAACACACTTGGGCACTCACAAAGATAAAGAAGATTATGTGAGTTGCTTATCCAAGTGATCTAAGCTCACTACATATGTACATGAAGTTGTAGTGTGTGTGAGCTTTATGTGTGAGTGTATATGAATATAAAGGTTTGTGAAACACTCTTGTTTTTGCTCTATTGTAAGATGTATGAAGGTTCTCTAACTTGGCAAAATTGAATTGGGGCTCATTTATAATAAAATACAAAGCAGTCCCCAACTCATATGTCCAAGACCGGTATGCCGCACTGGCATAGTAATGGCGCTTAACGTCTATATTATCATTTTAAATATATTCGTTAGGCCGGTATGGTAACCGGTATGGAGACCGGTTTGGTCATTGCCAGTTCCAGTAAGCATGTTTAGTAATTGACTCACCGGTATGGACACCGGTATATAGACCGGTATGGTCCGTGCCGGTTTGTCTCACCGACATGATAATCGATTTGATGCATGCCGATTTCGGTGTGTATGAAATCCCCAGTATGACCAATATGGTCACCAATATGAAGTGTGCCGGTTCTAGAGAGCTTGCAAAATAGAGCATTAGACCGGTTTGGCACCGGTATACCGGTCACAATATAAAATATAAGATTTGAAGGTTTAAAACATTTTGTACATGATCATAATCCATCTATATGAATATGCATGTGTCCTATGTGTTGGGATATATGCCATAGAGCTACATGTAATGTAAATGATTTTTTATATGATATGAAATAAAATGATGCATTTATCAAATTGTTTGTTTAATTTTCGCATATTATAAATCATCTTAAATACCCTAGATTACTTATGTGCCTTCAGACCTAGTGTATGAGTGTCGTACATAAGATGATTTAAGTATGAAGTTAGTAATCTCAAATAGTCCATAGAGAGCAAACAAAGCGGGTACTTTGTTTGTGGTTTATCTATAGCTGCGGTCCATTCTATATTTGTATGGCGACCTTGATCCGAGATCATCCATGTAGAGACAAGAGAATGGAGGCACCTTGTATGATGTGATCATATAGGACTAGACCCAGATGGAAATGACATTCTTTCAATATCCGTTAAACAAAAAAAGTCATTTCGATCTACTAGATGGTCATATATGGATTGATCTTAATCCTGAGTGTACTACGAACTCTTGCATGGCAGACTACGTCCTTTGATTTACAAAGGTGAGGTTGGTGTAGCAGTCCCGGCCAATAGTTACGTACTTTGGGGACATGGTCTGTTGTGTAGCTGGGAACGTTTTACATAGACATGGAGGTCACTCCTTCTTGCGAGAAGTAGATGGGTATCTTTCTTAAGGGTTGATTCGGTACTTGAATGGTTAGAGCGCTCAAGTCTTTCTATTATGAATAGAAAGATCAAAATTCATAATCGTTATGAATAATCATTCATTAGAGAATCAATGGTACTTAAGGTAAAAATAATTAGAGGGGTATAACGGACATTATGACCCTATTCTAATTATGAGATACTCGTGAAGGGTTAATCTATATGTAGTGACTATATCGATGGACACCGACTTGGTTTGACTTAATATATCTTCTGCGGCAACGAGAGTGCAACTTCGGGTTTTTAGTAAAATAACCCGGAGTTAATAATTCAGAATATTCAATAAAGAGCTTAATTAATATTTTGAGATTATTGGAGCTTGGAACCGTAGATCCATTCGGTCCTCGTGCTAGCTCAATATATTATAGCGGATTTAGTATAATTAGATAGTCTAATTATATACTCACATATGTATGAATATTATTAATATGATTAATAATATTATAATGTCACACTTTAAACTATATATTAAAAGTTAATATATATTTTTCATAATTATTTGATAATTAATTACATGTCATTTAATTATATATGATATAATTAAGAAAAGGTTAATTTTGTAAATTTCAAATTTGGGTTTTGGAAACTCTTGGAATAAATTTGGAAGTTACACATTTAATAGATATTAACCTTTTTTTATTTTTGTAACTCATTTTTCTTTATGGAAAATAAATATTTATGTTACGAATTTTTTTTTGATGACATGTGCCATTGCCGATTTTGGCATGAGAGGAAAGGGAAGTTTTTGATAGCTTTGGAAGTTATCAAATTTGAATAGGCAAATGAATCTTTAATTTTTTATTTTATTTTGTCATCATGATGACAATCAATGCTTGTTATATGTTACAAAATTTAAAGGGAATATTATTAGCCAAAGCCGATTATTGCTAATTGAAGAGAGGAGAGGATTAGTTTATTTTGGAAATAAATAATCCTTAGTATAAAAAGAAAAATAAGATTCTTCTTTTGGCTCTCTAGTTCTTGGAAACCCTAGCCTCCATCTCAATTGTTGAGAAAAGGAAAAAAAAAATAAGAGCAAAAGAAAATCATAAGAAAAATAATTGTGATAATAATCTCTACAGTGTTTATGGATTTATTTTATATGAGTCAAGCCCATACTTGTTTCTGTTGGTTGTGAGACATAGCACGAAAGACCTTATGGTGTTGAATCAAAATCATCTTCTCCTTCTTTTAATTGACTCACGGTAGTGAGGGGTGATTTGCCTCACTGCCGCATATTGTAAGGTTGTTCGGGGGCTCGGCTTGTTTTGTTTTAATTCGGAATTTTGGGAAACACCTTGAGACTTTTTAGGGCTGTATTGTGGATGGATTTTGAAAGAAAAATCAGACCTAAAACATCACAACAGGTCACCCAAAATAGGGACTGATTTGGTTGTGCTCCTGGTGTATAACAGGTCCAAAATAGTCCTATATTTCACTACGATTCGGGGACTGTTTCAAGGGCGTTCCGGGGCTGAAATCTTGTCCGAAACATAAGCAAAATTTCAGTATACCTGCTGGTTGCATTTTGCAAAAGGAATGGAAATGCAGAAAAAAAATTCAAGTCTGATCCGTGAGCCTAAGACGCTTCTGCTGCGCGAGGAAAGCATTTCCTACACTATATTTTCGATAAACAATTCACATTATATTTTAATGCTCTAACATAAGACTAAGTAAGATTGTCTTCGTTTTGCCGCTAATCTTCACATTTTCGCTATTCACCACCAACGTGCTTCGACATCTTTTTATAATATCTCGTTAAGTGCGTCGAAGACTTCAACTGTTGACGTCATCAAAATCCATTACGCGATTGTGTCGCTAACAATCTCACCCTTTTGATGATGGCAACTCACATTAAAACTTGTGAGCTTTGAGAGTTCAAGTAGTTGACGATTTTGCTCGCTCTCTATTTTTAGCTCCCCCTCAATGTGTGTCTTCAATATAATGCTACAACACTTAGATAAACACATTAACACTTTTGCTCCCATTAATACAATGATGAGGGTAATACAAGTTTTAACCTCATTTCTAATGATTTCTCCCTCTTTGATATTATCAAAAAGTGAAGAAGTAAAAATTAGGTTCTAATGAGATACCAATTAAATATGTGCATTTATCAAATGAAGATACCAAAATTTATAAATATGCACATTAGCATTTCCCCATTTTGCCATAAAAAGAAATCATGCATAGATCATTTCTCAAATTTCATTATTGATACAAATAAAATAATAAATCAAATATTCATGCATTTGATGATATCAATATAAAATTATGTCAATATGTCATTTCATTTTTAACTAAATATATTCAATGGCAAAAATATTTTTAATGCAAATCAATCAAGTAATCACATATATATCATTTAACTCAATAAATTTCATGTGATACTAATTGTTACATTATGAGTTAAAATATATGATTAAGGCATATAATGATACCAAATGAAATCGATATCAAAAAAGTTTAAATATATTGTCTAATCACTAGTATGCTTCTAATTAATTTTATCAATTTGAAATGGGCATACATATATAGTTTGGAGGAAACGGTACCAACGTTTCCGTGAATACTGATTTTACTTATAACCGTTGGCATTCCCCATCTCTTTGAGCCTTTGGGATCAATTCGCATTTCTCTTTAAGATCCTTCCCAAAACTCCCCCTAAAAAATTATTAAGTGCACTTTGGTACCCAACCTTTCTTGGGTGTATAGGGGTTAATCTTGATTCATTTAGGAATTCATGCATTTTTAATCACATTTTTGTTTATGCACTCAAAAATTTTGTGTCCCTTTTTATTACATGCATGACATGTGACATTTTCATTGATAGCAATATTAGCATGAGAATCGGATGCCTTAACAAAATAATTCTTCAAAAATTTTCGTTTAATGTAAGGTCTATATTCTAATCTTTTTCTTTTAAAAGCACATTTTTGGGATCCAATTAGCATATTGAAATTTTTCTGTCCCAATGTAAATTTACTAACAATAGTTTGGAAATCTATTATCTTTTTTGTTTAAAGTGACATTTTCATTCGAAATAGACTCGCAATCACATGTTTTTTTAGCTAGATGACATGTTAGATATTGTATGTTCAAGTTCTAGCTTTTTATCTTTTAAACATGCATTTTCATCATTTAAACATGTTATTTCTTTTTCATGTTTGGCCTTTAAGCAAATAATATCATTATCTAAAACATGAATTTTATGCATGTTCATTTTTAAGTGATGAATGCTCATTTTTAATCAATTTATATTTATTTTTAAACATTTCACACAACTCATTTAATCCATTAAAAGCATCAAGTAAATCATTAAATAATTGAGAGTTGTGTACCTTTTCTTCTTCGCTTTCAAAGGAGAAATCATCATCCTCAATATCCATGAATGCTAGATTTGTTCTTTCTTCGATCTCTTCCTCCTCGGATGAGCTAGAGTCGTTATCGCTCCAAGTTGAAGTAGTTTTCAATTCATTTTCTTGGATTTTAATTTGAATTTTCTCAATGGACAGTCGGTAGCTATATGATCCGGTTTATCACACTCATAGCAAATTAATTTATTGTGCTTCCGTGACCATTTTTCTTATTTCTTCTCATCCAATTTTGACTTTCCTTTAAGCTTTGCGGATTTGAGGAGCTTCTTGACCTTATTGGTTATTTGTACCAACTCATCATCACTATCTTCTTCACGTGAGCTAATATCATCTCTTTTTCTTGCTTTCAATGCTAGATTCTTCCTTATTCTTTTCTCATCTTCCTCATTTTGATTCATTTTGATCTACAACTCATATTCGAGCAATTTTCCAACCAAATCATCTAGTTTCAAAGTGTTCATGTCGTTTGCTTATTTGATGGAGGAGGTGTAGCTTCTGTATTCTTTTAGGAGTGACCTAAGGTTTTTCTTCACTTGATCGGTTAGCCCAATGACTTTCCCCAAAGCTCCTAGATGGTTTATATTGATTGTGAACCTTGAAATCATGTGATCAATCTCTTCCCCATATTCCATTTTGAAACTATCTAATTCACATATAAACCGATTGATATTTAATTCCTTCATTTGGCTTGTGCCATCGTTGATCATTTCTAGAGACTTATATAGCTCATATGCATTTCCAAATTCCAGAAGCTTGTTAATTTGACTACGATCAATGATACATAGGAGATAGTTGAGTGATTTAGCATTTTCAGAGCTATATGCAAATTCCTAATCGGTCCATTCAATATAGGGCTTAGGAATCTCCACACCATTACTATCTCTCTTCATTGATATTTTTACACCTCGTGTGATCACCTTGAAGGCTTGTATATCTACGGCTAAAATGTAGTTAAGAAACCTCATCTTCCAATAATTATAATCGGTTCCGTTGAAGAATGAAGGTCTTGTAATTGAAAATCCATCGGCAATATTTGACAAGTTGCTTGTAGAAGCCATGATCGTTTTCTCGGATGGTTAAGTCTTTGTTCAGAAGACCTCACTATGATACCAATTGAAATAACCGACAAGTAATGCAATAATCAATCTCTATATTCCTAAAAGTGGGTGAATTTGGTTATGACCTAAATATGCAGAAATAAAAATCTTTGTCAATTTTAAGTTATTTTACCGATTAATCTTAAGGTATATTTTCTCAAATAATAAATATTACTGATATACAAGTTTCTAATATATAAGTAAATATAAAAATAAACTTGCGGTAACTAAAGAGTTAAAGGATAGAAAAAATAACACCGTGAGTTATAGTGATTCGACCGACAATGCCTAAGTCCACTCCCTCAGGCCGCGCTTGAAGCTTTTCACTATCAATCGAGTTTTATCGTGGCTCACCCGCAACCAAGAGTTTTCTACAAGGTTCACTCCGAACCTTTACACTTTGAGTTTTAGATAAAGACTCACTCAAAAACCTCTACAGTGAGTTTTCTCCCCCTCACAAACCTTTACAGTTACCCAAATGATGGGATTTCACAAACCAGAAGTGTTTTAATAAGATATTTGTAAACACACTTGAGCACTCACAAAGATAAAGAAGATTGTGTGAGTTGCTTATCCAAGTGATCTAAGCTCACTAAAAATGTATATGAAGGTGTAGTGTGTATGAGCTTGATGTGCGAGTGTATATGAATATGAAGGTTTATGAAACACACTTATTTTTGCTCTATTGTAAGATATATAAAGGTTCTCTAACTTGGCAAAAATGAATTGAGGCTCTATTTATAATAAAATACAAAGCAGTCATCAATTCCCCTATCTGAGACTAATATGCCGGTCTCTGACATCGGTATGTCGGTCTGGCATAGTAGCGGCTCTTAATGTCTATATTATCATTTTAAATATATCTGTTAGGCCGGTATGGTAATATGTATGTGGATCGATTTGGTCCTTACCGATTCCAATAAGCATGTTTAGTAATATGTCACCGGTATGGACACCGTTATATAGACCGGTATGGTCCGTGCTGGTTTGGCTCACCGGTATGATAACCAGTTTGATGCATGCTGGTTCCAGTGTGTATGAAATCCCAAATATGACCGGTATGGTCACCAGTATGAAATGTGCCGATTCCATAGAGCTTACAAAATAAAGCATTAGACCGGTATGGTCACCGGTATGCCGGTCACAGTACAAAATGCAGGATTTGAAGGTTTAAAATATTTTACACATGATCCTAATGCATCTATATGAATGTACATGTGTCCCATGAGCCTAGATACTTTAGATAAATAATTCACATTATATTTTAATGTTCTAATATAAGACTAAGCAATATTGTCTTCGTTTTGTCGCTAGTCTTCACAGTCTTGCTCTTCACCACCAACGTGCTTCGACATCTTTTTGTAATATCTCGCTAAGTGCGTCGAAGACTTCAAATGTTGACATCATCAAAATCCATTACGCAATTGTGTCGCTAATAAGAGAGACTACAAAACCGAACTTATCCACACTCTTTTTTCTCTTTTTTTTTTTAACTCAAGCTCTAATTTTTTACGCGAACAATCACTGCTTGCTGAGGTAAGATGTCTGGTTACTAAGTACAGGCTTTGTTAGTTTTTTTTTATTTATTCTTTTTTTTTAAAAAAAAAAACACAAACTTCATTACTTTTAGGTGGTGCTTCCAACAAACTAGAGAACTAAATATTATAAATTTTCACTTATAACCAATGATCATATGTTACTCTGTATGTTGATAATACTTGTCAAATGAGCATATGAAAATCAAATTTAAATAAATTTATGGAGAATTTATAAATTTAAATAATTTAAAAGGAAATGAACAAAAAATAACTTGTTAAGAAATAACATAAAAATAAAAATAATTTTTTATATTTTATTTTTTTACACACAAAATAAACTAATTTTTATTAAAGAAAATAACACAAAAATAAAAGCATTCTAATTAACTATCCCCTCCCCCAACCACATTGAGACATGTTCCCTAATGTATGAATAAAAAGAAGTAGAGTTTGAAAGACATCACCTGATTAATGTGGTATTTACAATTGAATCGATAACACTCCTATTAAAAAGAAAGGTTATAACTTAAAATAATAAAAGAAAATCAAAACATTAAATTGAAATGTACTTGTGATTGTGGCTCACATCTTCTGCTGGTTTTACGTCCAGTAACGGCTTGAACGCCCTCTATGGGTCGAGGATATGTTTTCCATCCAATTTTCTCATAAATTGGCAAACATGATATTTTAAAGTTAAATTTATGAAACTATAATTTAGCAAAGTGTTTTTTATAATTTTTTTTATATAAAAACAAAAAAAAACCATATATATAATTTTTAAAAAAAAAACACAAAAAAACACAAAGGTAAAAAAAAATAATATTAAATTATTACTATATATATTAAATTTTATTCCCCGACAAAGGCGTCAAAAACTTGACACACTTACAAAGTGGTTCTTTACTCCCAAGTATAAGAGTGTCGAAGTAATATAATAACCCGGTAAGTCCGAGGTTGATCCACAATGAATAAATTTAATATGATAAACTAATAATTCAACTAATAAAATAAAAACAATAAAATAAAACATTAGGTTTAGGGGATCCACTCTTGATATTTCAAATATAAATAACTTTTACTTCATATATATATATATAAATTATAATTATTTCACAATCAATTTATTTCATAATTATCATGTCTTAATTATGCCAACACATGTAATTCGTTCTGTCGATAATTAGTCCTGCCAAGGTACTAAATATGCCAAAACATATAAAATCAGTCATAAAGACGATGATAATATTTATCTATAACAAATCTAGTTAGATACTCAATTATGTCAAATATATAAAAACCAGTCATATAGTCCACTATTTAATTATCTAATTAATTCATATCTTTAATAGTCCACCTTTTCTCATTTATGAGATTCAAGTATTATATGTGCCAATGAGGGACAATCTACAGCTACTCAAGAGTCATCAATAAACTGGAAAGAGTATGAATTTTTATTTGGGAAATTATCACAATTAATAAAATATAATATAAATAAAAATCACCTATATTTTCATACCATTAGCTTCATCCTGTACCCCAGAATGATACAAATTAGTAAAACAAGATATAAATAAAAACACACATAATTTTGTTAATAAAAGAAAAAAAAATTACAAAAGAAAAAATACAAACAAGAGTTCATCCCCATAAAGTCTCAACAGAGACCTCTGTAATTTTGCTGAGGAAAATGAGACGCTAAGTACCTCTATTTATAGAGTTGCTCAGCAACTCTTGTGCAAATTGCAAGCTGAGCTTGCAATTGCTTTCCTTCGAGCAATTGCAATTAATTTTATTTTTTTATTTTTTGTCATTTTCTATTTGTTTTTATTATTTTGTCTTTTGTCTTTTTGCTTTGTCTTTTTCTTTTATTTTCTTTTATATATTTATATAAAATACATTTGTAGTTAAATACATTATAATCTCATTTTGTCGCCAATCTAAACACAGTAAATATTTTCCAAGCCCAATTTGAATATAGATGTCACGCTCTTTTAGGATTTCCGAGTCCTAGAGTTCATATTTCATATCCATTTTTCTCGTTGAGTTTCCAAAACAGTATTTTGCCTATATAATAAATAAAAATCACAATAAAAATATATAAAACATAAACTTAATTATTATTTCATAATGTGCTAAATTAAGGGGATTAATGACTATAAGTATAAAATGATTAATATATTTTTTAATAAATATGTATTTTTTAGTGTTCATAAATAGGACTAGTGTTGGGACCATCGACTATAATATTATAGAACTGTGCTAGGTAGACGGACATTAGATCAATAAAATTGATGTGGCGAGACTGCTCCATAAAAATAATTTCCAAAACAAAAAAATGTCTGACTCGATGTTTTAAAATGCGAACCGGTTCATCGATTTGCGATGGCAAGAGGGCTAAGGAGGTCTTGAAAGGACTCATCGGGGGTCGACCCGGAGTCATTAATTAATTATATTTTTTTATTATTTTTTGTAAAAAAATATAAAAACTTAAATTAATAATAAAAATATTTAAAAAATCGGCCAAAAAACCCACTGAATCCGGACCGAATCACTGGTTCAACGATTGAACCGACCAATTGGATGGATTTTTGGCCGATTCAATTGCTAACCAGTTTTTTGAGTCACTCAGACCGAACTTTAAATTGTGCCCAGTTCAATCGATCCGACCGGCCAATTCGAATCAGGTTTCACATCATTGGTCCGACCACATTAGGTAATATTGTCTCACCCAAGAAAGGATTTCTCTTTGTTACTTTCTTCGAGTAAATAGTATTTTACTCGATTTCCAAATGAAAAGTTAGGTCACTATCACATCATATGCATCAAATTATATTCAAAGAGTGGACTGTATTGTGGGGTGGGATGAATCTAGACGACAAGAACACACATGTAAAATGTAAAATGTAAAATGTGATGTGTTGAGTTGATGGGTAATTCACAGTACGCAACAAGATCTTTTCACTTTTAGCAAATGTTTGGCACTTTATTCACGCCTACGCTATTGCCTATTGCTGATGTTTATGTTTCCAATCTCGTAGGGCTCACAGCACACCACTCTAGCTAGCAATTGCATCATCATCTAAAAAAGAAAACTTTATGTTAGGGGTGGTAAAACGAATCAACGAATCGAATTTGTATCGAATCATAAACGAATCAAATCAAAATGTGATGGATTCGTATTCGATTCGTTTATTAAACGAATTATAATATCAGGATTCGTATTCGATTCGTTTATTAAACGAATCGAATACGAATATTCGTTTAGTCAATGATATTATTTAATAAAATAATTTACCACACTTGATTTACATTAATTCTTCATAAATATATACATATGAAACATGCAATTAATATATTTACTAAAAATACATCACCAAATATCGAAAATATTACTTTTTCTATGATAATTAGCTATAATTTCTCGAATCTTAATTGAAAATTAACAAGAACTAGTAAATAAAAATAATAAAACGAATCCTAAACGAATAAACGAATCAATGAGCTTAAATTCGTATTCGATTCGTTTAATAAACGAATCGAATCGAATTGACCCATTTATTAAACGAATCCATTTTTTCAAACCCGTATTCGCTTTAAAGCGAATCGAATCGAACGAATAAACGAATCCTGACTCAAATTGCCACCCCTACTTTATGTTTGGGACTATTAGCAGTCTAGATATGATACTAAAATGTTAATATTTGTATTCGATTTTTTCAATCAACGGATACGAAAATTTGACTCATTCCGACTCTAAGATACAACCCCATGACCCTATACGAGTCCATGTTCACACATGGAGAATACAATTTTTTTTTCATGTTTGATCTTTAAAATTTCAAGTTTAATTCAATTTTATTGATAAATAAACTCTGATATTCTATTGAAATTTACGAACCTAACTCAACTGAACATCTAACTTAAGAGTTTAGGGTTGTTTATATCTTATATTCTTAAGTCAAATATCAATTGTCAGACGATGCGAAATATCAATTTTCCTCAATACATGCATACTAATTTTTTATTTAGTCTGTATCATGTGAATAAATAATGCTTGATCCACTCGTATATAAGATTAATTTTAATACCATAATAAAATTCACGAGCGTAATTAAGCATAAAAACTAGCTTTTTTCATGAGATATGCCCATGAATTTCAATATTTTTTACCTCATCCTTAAGTCGACGGTTTGAGTATTTTCGTGAATATGAGAGTTTATTTGGTTTCGAATTTTTAGACTGAACTTCAACTTTAATATTACACTTTGTGTAATATTAAAATAAAAAATGTATGAATAGCGGTAACAGTCTCTCTAGATCTCATATTGGATTTCAATTAATTCAGCTATTTATTGAATTATTTATGGGTCGTGGCATAAACATTTCAGATGGGAATGATTTGCAGAATAGACAGAACTGATCTCAGCAATAAATAATGATGAGTTAGGGACCTCTTTTCAGGCACTATAAGATGAAATAATTCGTTTCTTTTACAAGTGATAATTGACGTCGATAAAGCTATAAAAATATATATCCATACATTTAAAAAAATAAAAAATAAAAAATAAATAAAAAAGAACATCATAAGTGTTTAATTGAAGTTCATGTTTAGCGCAATGATCAATATTTAATTTATTATATGTTTGATTACAGATTCGAATACTGAAAATAATATTACTTTATAAAAAAAAATGTTGCTTTTGTTAATAATATTACATTAGATAGCATTATGATCATTTCTCAAGGATTAATGATCTATTACAAATTAAGGATCTTGTTATAATTTTATTATAATTATTGGATCTTCCAGTTTATTTAAGTTTATTTATTTTTTCATTCATCAATTATTATTGTACACTTATTGTGTCAATTATTGAGCCCAAATGGGGCCAAGACCCATAGTTTCCTTCTGATGAAGAGCCCAACATATAAAAATGCAAAATCAAAATCAAATAAACAATTTTAGTAACCTAAACAACCAATGAAGCTATGTGTTGTCACCAGCTTATTGGTCCCACTGATGCCATCATAAACAAATAATTATCATAAACAAAGTGAGGGCAAATAAATGACTAAGTTTTTTCTTTTTGTATATTTAATAATAATATTTAAAAAAAAAATAAAGTCAAATCATTACGTTATAATTTATAAATACACAAAAATAAAAAAAAATTATCCATTTTTGTCCACCTATCATTCCTCTTATTAAAATTTCCATGTGGTAACTCCATCTATCTTGTCATTTTTCACCTTTCACCTTTATTATAATATAAATTAATTAATTGCTTTCCATTACCTTTTGTAATATATTAATTATTTGAATAGAAGTTAGATCATCCCGTTTAACTTCTTTGTTGGTGAAAATGGTATTGTAAATGCTTTTGATTCCCGTAGTATTTGACGGGTCTTTTTCCTTCAAAATATTAAGAATTTCATGAGGTGCGGTGCTGTTGGCCATGTCGAGCACAAATTATTTCTCTATTGGTTTTAGCCTAGACGGGTACTCATGGCCATCAGTATATTCTGCTACTTGATGGGCATTCATATTTTTTAGTCCCAGTATCTTATTATGGATTGACCATCAACAAGATATCGTGGTGGTTTGTACTTTCCTCATCTTTCACACATAAGATGGTACTTTAATAGCTTGCCGCCTTTTAAATTGACAGAATTTTTTATCACTACCATAATACTATTTTCTAGACTAACTCTTTTTGCCCATTTTATCATATTACTTTCAAAAATCTATATAAAAAAGAAAATGAAGATGTATAAATAACAAATATGCATAATTTCCCTACTTTCAAAATAAATAACGAATATGCATAAGACAACAATAATAACTAACATAGTTTATAGTAAATTCAGTTGTATAATCTCAACTATTGTTGGAGATGCTATTCCCACTTAGAACATCATTCTTCCATGACCAACTATATGAAAATGAATCCAAATTGTAGTCATTCATAATGTTCTATTATAAAAAGAAGAGGAGAAAATGATAGGTTGAAAGGGAAAAAGAAGAGGAGAAGAGAGAAGCTCAAATGATATTCTAAATGATCTTACCTTCAAACTTACAAACTATCTCTTTATATAAGAAGTATAAACAAATAACTTTTAATAAAGTAAAAGTAGATATACACAATGCTTTTTTTTTTTGGAAAAGAGATATACACATTGCTTTAAGAAAGTAAATAAAACAAATAAATTTTAATAAAACAAAAATAAAATCATAATCGGAATCAGCATTACTTTTAATAAAACAAAAGAAAATCAAAATTAACACGACTTTTAATAAAAGCAAAAATAAATTTATCTACTTTCAAAATAAATAAAAAACATGCATAAAAAATATATAAGATTTATTAAATAAATAATTTATAAAAAAATATAAATATAAAAAATATTTAAGATTAAAAAAATAAAAGAATTAAATCATAAAGTAAAATAAAAAATAAAAAATAAAATTAAAAGTAAAATAAGAAAAAAATTAAGGGGAAATTAACGCATTTCAGTTGGTGAGGGGAAAAAATAATTAAGGGGAAAAATAAAAAAGAAAAGTATTAAAAAATAATGAAGGGGAAAAATAAAAAAGAAAAGTATTTTAATTAAAAGGGAAGAGATAATGTGGTATTAATGTATTATGGGAAAAAAATTGAAGAGAGAGAATAAATGGGGTAAATAAGTAGTGTTAAATAAATTTTTAAAAAATATATATTATATATAAATAGTTTTAAATAAATTAAAAATGAATAAAAAAATGAATAAATGAACATAAAATAAATAACAATAAATAGAAAATTTGTAATATTTATTAAACAGATAAAAAAGAATAGATATATAAAGAGCAAAAAAAATAAATTTAACAAATATAAAAATATTAATTTATAAAATAAAAATATTTAATTAATAAAATAAAATAAGTATATCATTTGTAGATTAATACATATATATATATATATTATATATATATATATATATATATTATATATATATATATATATATATAATATATATATATATAAGATTTTGGGGAGAAGGATAAATATGTCATTTGTAGGGGGACAAAGGGGGGTTTGTCAAGAAATTTTCCATTTTTATATGATTTTAACTTTTGTAATTTCTTTATCATCTCCCGTCACTAATCTCATTACTAAAGTACTTAATTATCTTTATGAACATAATTGTTTTAACTTTTAGATAGCTGATTCGCTTAATTCTTGTCGTAGAAACAAAATATAATGAGTTTATATTTAAGAGGATATATTTAATTTAGGGTGGAGTGAAATATATAAATTATAAATTTATGTAAAGTTACATTGATAAATTACAAATAATAAATCAACCCAGTGCAAGTAAGATTTTAATTTTTAGTTACTTCAATCTTATTAATCCAACCAACTAGCAGGATAAATTACAAATAATAAACCAATGTCAGTAGTAACATTTTGCTATATTTTACAAGTTTTACATGTCAGGTATTAATATAAAATTATAACTACGGAAATTGAGCGAAATCCTCTAATATTCAACGAAACCATATGTATGAGTTTTTTTATTTATTAATTTGATTAGTGTAAACTAAATTAATAAATATTTAAAGATTAAATATTTTTTGAATTTATTAATTTGGCATTACATATCTTTATATGTGAAAATTCTCTAAATAATATCAAATATATTCATAGCCAAACACTCTACCGAAGATTTCGTTTAATTTTACCAAATATCATAGGGTTCATTCATTTTTTCTATCTAAACATAAAATATAATACAATCTTCAATTCTCAAATTAATTTTTAAATTGAGGTATGCTTATACATTTCAACACCAACTTTTTCTTTTTTGAATCGTTGGAAACCCCACCGTCAAACCACTCATTTCGGATTTAAGCGGAGCAGATAGAATCTATGACTATCCCAGACTCTTACAAGAAACGAACTCCATAAATTCGAACACATGACCTCAACGTGAGATCTTGAACTCTACACCATCAAGTCACGTAACCCACTACCATAA
Organism: Zanthoxylum bungeanum; assembly: GCA_019454045.1. NCBI lineage: Eukaryota > Viridiplantae > Streptophyta > Magnoliopsida > Sapindales > Rutaceae > Zanthoxylum > Zanthoxylum bungeanum. The sequence continues at coordinate 240,068 of SKCR01033471.1, read as the reverse complement.
TAACACTTGTGAATTTTTTTTAAATTTTTTTAAAAAAAATTTGACAAACTCTTTTAAAATTTTGGCCTGTAAAAATATGAGATTATGAGTACTGGTCCTCTAAATTTGCAATCCAAGATCTATTTTCACTGTACACTCAATTTTTTAGATTTAATTATACTCTACATCCACAAGTACAGGACCAGTCAAATCTCAAAGAAGTTTTTGTTTAGTTGTTCCATCAGACTCTTTCTCGGGGATAGGTGGTCAACAGATATGAAATTATCTGTCAGCAACATAGCATTGGCGAACCCCAAGGGATTGCCTCAGTAGTAAAAATTTTGGGCTTGAGTGGTTTGCTCCCTCTCAGGTTCAAGGTTCGAATCCCACTAGATGCATTTCCTTGGGGTCGTACCCCATGGTGTGAAAAGCCAGCGACTTACCCTGATCTGTGTTGGGAAACTTCTGAGGGCACGGGGCACAGGTCCCGGGGATTAGTCGATGTACGCGTAAGCTGGCCAGGATACCCCGATTATCAAAAAAAAAAAAAAAAAAAAAAACTTAGCATTGGCGAGTAGTTGTATTCTGCCAAGATTTGGATAAAATAGTTTTTATAGGACCGTCAATTATTTTGAGAATGATCAATTAAAATAGAGAAAGAAAAATAATTAAAACACGTATTATTTATAAATTGAATAGTCCTATAAAGACCGTTCCTACATAAAATTTTCTCTCAACTTAGTTAGTATGGGTGATTTTTAATATATTTATGATTTATTGTATTGTTACATAAAATTTGAGAAGTATAATGAACAGTGACAATTATAACATATAACAATGTAAAATCAAGAGATCCAAAAAAGATATGGTTGGTAGGCAAACAAAAAAGTTATTTGGAAAAATGGCACCACAAGATAATGATGATTTTAAAATTGTCTTGAAAAAAATGCAGTATTGGCCAACAACTGTGCATTAATAACTTTACTATGTACAAAGATGGGCACAAACCAACATATGCAAACAAATTGTATGGCTGTAGAGCAAGAGCAAGAGAATCCATTAATATTTGAGGTGTAATAATTGATGTTTCCTACCAAAGGGGAAAAAATATACAAAAGAAAATGGGGCTATGATGGCTTCAAAAGAAAGTTTTTATATAATTTGTGCACTCATCAAACACATCACTGGGAGCTAAAAAGGGGTTCTTGACAACAATTATGGCTTTCATTTACTTCTTCATCTTTGCTTTATTGAAATGTAAATTTATTGAGGGGAAGGCCCAGAATAAAGTAGTTCAATAAAAAAGGATCAATGAAATTGGAAATTGCATGAGTATCTTTCAATCATGTGATCATTTAGTGGTTAATGGCACTAAATAACTTGGTAAAATAGAATAATTTGTTCATATTAAAGGTGAACTGATGTTGAGTTTCTTGTTCAATTCCTTGAACTTTGGTGGATGATGGGTTTTTAAGGCAGTTTCAGGTGGCACTTAATGCAAGGTAATCATAATGAAGATGATTTTATTACACTTTTACGTATAACTCATAATAAAAAATCGACCGGTAAGGAGAAGGAGTTCATGGACTTATAAATTATTAGTTCATCCCATATTTAGTCAATGTGGGACAAATGAGCCATAACATTCCACTACGCTCCACAGTCCCGACACGTCTAGATTTTACACTAGTTCAATTAGTCATCGCTGAATACTGCAATACTGGCATCATCCTCTATGCCGCACGATTGCAATTAAGAGATATGATATTGATTCTGTTATTATTTGAAATTCATGGGGCTTTACTCATTCTTAAAAATCGCTTATATAAATTATTAGATAATCTCATACTTAATTAATATGAGACAAATGGATCATAACGCATCAAATTATAGATTTGTTTATATTATTCTGTTCCATCCAATGTCTCAAGTAAAAACTATCTGGGTTTATTTAGATCGCAAAGTTGTCTCAATGGAATGGACGTATTTTCAATGGCTTGAATAAAGCCCAAAAGTTCTCTTAATACGAGCTTTCTATACATAGCATCAAATGATAATTTATTGGATGCAACATGCTATGTGATATATATATATATTGAAATGTGAAATTCAAGTAAAAATGTTATAAGGATATAATACACGATCAAATAAGTTCCATAATAAACTTAGGAAAATAAACCTAAGATTTAAGTCTATTCAAATTCAAATATGATGTATAAATTATGGGTAATATGAAATTTCCTTAACCGATCGAAGATCAAATCAACACTTAAATCCATTTGTGTCTCTAAATGTATTACAAAGCTGATCAGGTTTTTCAACCTATCGATATGAATTAAGGAATCTCAACTTTAGAACCATAAGAAAATAACACTATACACAAAAGTAAAATATAAGACCAATCCAACAACAAAACTAAACTATTAGAAAATACAACCGGAGATCACCCGGTGAAATTCCATACTTCATCTATTTGTTGTTCAAAAATCCCATGTACCAATAGGAAAATATATTTACAGCCACGCCGATCAAAGTCGGTGGGATTAGCAACCACGACATGGAAATCAAAAGTTCAAAGGATAGGAACAAAAGACTGAAGAAGAGTAAAAAAGAGAAAACTAAGGGCTTGGTACAGAGGGAGAAAAAGGAATGAAGGTGGTGAAAGAAAATAATGAAGAAAAGATTTTCCCCGGTGGTTTTAAACAAAAGCAAACTGAAAACACATATGAAAGAAAAGAGAAAACCTGGGAGAGGAAAGTTGATGTAATTCTCTGATCACTGAAGAGTGTTTATGAGGAAAAAACGAATTCTATTACTACAAGAACATAATCTTTACAAGTGTCTGAACACTACAAAAAACCTCACTCTCTCTACACTCTCTAAGCTTTCTTCACTTGAAGCTTTAATATTTTGGGATGCCTAAAGCTCACAAATGAGCTCTGTATTTATAGCAAAATTTAGGCTCAAAATTTCAACACATGAATAGTGATCCACCTAAAGTTTGTTTGGAAGCTTGCATCATTGTCAAAAGTTGTTGCACCATTTTTCCATCTCCACCTAAAGTTGTTTGGAGGCTTGTAATGATGGTGATGAATGTAGTTGGATCCTTCAATTCTCCCCCTCCAGCTGCATTCGAAATGATTGTCATCTGACAGCTATCCCGGCCATATCTCTGCACAGCTCTACCTTGTCCCGAGTAACTACGTTTGTTAACATGTCAGCTTGATTCTCATCCGTATGGATCTTCACTAGTCTCAGAAGTTGTTGATCCATCACCTCGCGTATATAATGATAGCGAATATCAATGTGCTTCGTCCGGGAATGATATATTAAATTCTTGCTCAAGTCTAGAGCACTTTGACTGACACAATGTATCTTGTATTCTGTCTGTTTGATCCTTAATTCTTGGAGAAAATGATTTAACCACAACATTTCCTTTCCCACTTCCGCTGCTGCAATATACTCAGCTTCTGTTGTGGATAATGCAATACACCTCTACAATCTTGACTGCCATGACACAGTTGTTGGAGTTGGTGCTTAGAGCGCCAATCCGAATAATGTATAGTACATTATATTATTATTTTTTTAATAAAATAACTACATTTTCATTTCAAACCTTATTAATATTATTGTTATTATGCATATTAGATTGATGTATAAATATGCTAAGAATGACATCGATCTTAGAATAGTCATGTAATAATACTGGACATTAGGTGGTCCGACATTGGGATAAGAATATATATATATATATATTTATTCCTAGTCGTTGGTTTTGACATACGGTCGAATTCCTATAACTTAGAAGATTAACACATGTCGTATATTGGAATTAGAGTTCCAATGGTTTAACTGTTGGACAATTATGACCCATAGCGTCACTATTTGTACAGATCATGGTGTTGTTGTACAAATTAACTATGTGACAAAGAGATTGCACTCTTATCATTTGTGATTAGATCACCTAGATGAATAAATGATAGGAGGTCCATATGATTAGTTCCTGGATTGAGATGATATGAGACAGTATCAGTCCACGAATGATTAATCATTAAATATCTCTAGTCGTAGTATTATCGAGACTGGACATCGATAATGCGGAATAGACTAGTATTACACTTGTGCGTGTTATGTGAGATCATAACGGCATAGTTCTCATATATTTGGGTATAAGATACTCATGCAAGTGTAATAGGAGGTTGTGTTTTACCGATGGTACGGAAAATAGCTTCGCTCAGGATAGACCCCTCGGAATTCCATTGGTGGTATGACTATGTGTCTATGGAAGTCCGAAATCAGGGTAGGTGTATTTGGTCTTAATCTGAGACTTGCATCGCTAATAATTGCGACAATCGGTGTGCTTTAGTTTTGGTCGTCCAGGGCTTTAACCGGTTCTGTGTACGCCTCTGCTGGGTATATTGAGAATCGTAGTGTATTGGGTGTGATGTCAAGACGGAAGTATCACTCCAGTCATAGTGGAGATGATGTCACGTAGGATACTGTACTAGTGCTCTTAAGTACTGCAGTCATCGGGATATTATGACTAGGTCATGTATATCCGATAATAGAGACTAGTTACCAGACATCCGACATGTGCTTCGTACGGGGCAGACACAGTTCCAGCCTCAGGCCTAGCACGTGACATCCGATACTGGATCGCAATACGCAATACTACGTATACTACGCCTGACATAGATTATATATTCCAGTAAGAATATTTCTGGAGAATTGGGTAGGCACGGTGCTTTGCTAGAAGCCAACCATGTCTTGTAAATCGGTAAACACGTGGTACGAGGTACGCACGTATTCGGATAATCCGATGACCGTATTTACTGCCAACATATCCAGGGATCTCTTGGGTCGCTTCCCAAAGATTCACCGATGACAGTTGATTTAATTAGAATTAATCTGGGACTAATTAAGAGAGATAATTAATCTGGGATTAATTAAGAGAGAGAAAATTAATCTGGGATTAATTGAGGTATTATTTAATCTGGGATTAAATGTGTTCGGAAGAGAGAGAACGGGATTAATTAGGAATTAATCGGTAAAATAAATTTAATATTTAAATTTGATTTTTCTATTTAATTTATTCGTATGGGCTAAAATTAATATATTGGATATATTAATATGAATTGAATTTCATTACAGAATTAAGTCGGACTTTAATACGAACGAACGAACGAATTAATTTAGAATTAATTCATAAACGACATTCGTAATATATTTGCGAGGCATCGTTATTTAATTAAATTAGATTTATTTATTTAGCGACGATAGTTCGTTTAATCGGATTAAACAGAACCGAGCCGCGGCAAATGTTCATAGAGACATTTGAATTTTGAATTCAAATGTGGGGCCCACTTCACATGTGGTAGTTGGGAGGGTAGTTGGCATTTATGCCAAGCCACCCACCATCCAACTACCTTGGAATGGTTTTGGTGAAACCATTTACCCAACTACCTTGTTTAGGTAAAATGGTAAATTGGTTTTACCTAAAACTCTTCTCTCTCTCTTCACTTGTGCATGCATCACACTTCTAACACTTGAAACAATTGGAAACCCTAATACTCTCCTCCATGGGCGTGAACTTGAGCACTTCCTCTCTTTGATTTTGTGGCAAAATCAAGTTAGCTAGCACTTCATGGAATCAACTAAGGTGATAGGGAAACAACTTCAAAAGCTTGGAATCAACAAAGGAAGGATCTTGGAGATCTTCAACTCAAAGCTTGGAATCAACAAAGGAAGCATCTTGGATCTTGGATCTTCTTCTCAAAATTTTAAAACCTCAAATCCATTCAATGTAAGTAATTCACTTTAATTAATTAATTAATCATGGCTAATACACTTTAATTAAAATAATTGTGATATTTAGAATATTATAATTATGTTAATAAGCCTTTAATTAAGTAATGGGCTAAAAGTGTGTATTTGGGCTTAATGGGCTTGTTTTGACTAAGTTTGGTTTTGGACTTTTGGATTGGATCCAATTGGGCCCAAAACCAATTCCATAAAGTCCAAATACATCACTTGGCCCTTTAAAGAATTTAATTGGGCTTAATGGGCCTAAATTGATTTGTTGGCAATATGGTGATTCCTATTGGGCCTTGGCATTTTGGGTTTGATCCATTATGGCCAAAGCCCATGTCTTAAGAATCAATTAAAAGCCATTGGACTTTAATTAAAATGACATTGAATGTTATTGGGCCTTTGAGACCCATTAAGATTGGATTTGGAATCCAAGTCTTTAAGGCTTATAAGTAAGTGTAAATATTTAATTTGGAATTAAATTTGGAATTAGTATTGAATACAAATAAATTGGATTTAAAGTTGTAGTTCAATATAATTCAAGAATACTTACTTTGAGTATTTATTCTTAAACGAGTTTGACTCATGTAAATCAAATCGTTGTTTGAACATTGGATGGTCATTAATTCAAAGATTAATTAATTGGATTAGATTGATTGAATAACATGATTTGTATGAATAACATGATTTGTATGAATACATGAATGTGTTCTATGAATAATGTATATCAGATGGATATTAGAAGGGCAAAGGCAGTTTTGGAAATTGTTGTAATAAGTTTAGAATTTATTAAATTGGACCTACGTGTCCAGCCTTTTATCTCATTTCTCATTGTATTTCTCTTCTCACATATTCCCCTCAATGTAAATGAGGTTTCTTTATTGTATTTTGTAATTGGGTAGAAGTTAGAATAGTTCTAGCCAGGGAGAGGAAATGGAGTGATTTTTTCTAGGAATAATTTGTGACATATCCATCCGTATATCATTATTAATTTATTTATTTATACGCGCTTTATTATGTATTTAGAATGCATGTTTAATGGTGTATGATGATGAGACCTTAATAAAGATAATAAATTGGTTGCCAATTTGCACGCGAAAAACCCTCACAACATATTAAGCGTTTTTCCTTCCGTTGAGTGATTCTTACTCAAGATCCAAAGTTGGCATTGGTTTGTTGGCCAAAATCAAGACCTTTGTCAATTGCGGATGTGTTTGAATCATGAGAGTTTTGTTCCATATCGGTGTCTTGTCCAAGTTGTGATTTGTTGGCCAAAGTCAAGATCACTTCTTGTCCATCGACATTGATTACGAAGCTTTCCATGTCAATGGGTTCCGCTTAACTGGGATCATTAAGTTTGTTGTGCCAAAGCCAAGGCTTAGTTGATTCAGAGGAAAAAGTTAGGTAATATATTTGATATATTGGCATATATAAGATATATGTTTCGGACTTGGATGTCCACCTACTGGATCTAGGAATTGGATGGGATCCAATTGATCTTAGAGATCTACCTAGTTAAGTATCATACAATTTGTTGGCCAAAGTCAAGATTGTGTGTTATTTAACGGGATCCTAGCCCACTAGGAAACTAGGTTTCCCGAGTACTCCACAGAGGGTTAGAGGCTCGCCGAAAAATAGTGGGAGGCAAGTATTAGATTTGCAATATTCGCTTAGTTACTTGCCATACGCGCTCAATCAAATATCATTCGTCAAATAAATTATATATTAGTTGGACTAATATTTATTGTTGTTTTAATTAAACAGTTGGACTGTATTCAAACTACTTCATTTATAGTTGATTATATAATTGGATTATAGTAATCAATATATTTGAATTTTACCTCTCATTTATATTTGATTATATAATTGGATTATAGTAATCAATATATTTGGATTTTACTAATCATGTATAATGATTATATAATTGGATTATAGTAATCAATATATATTTGATTTTAACTAATAAAATTGTAATAAGTTATATAGTTAGACTATAGTAATCATTACATTAAATTGTACCTGAAATCGTTGATTAAATAGTTGGACTATTAGAATCAAGATTAAATGAAAGATTAATGTTAAAACATTATCCTAGGGAAAATGTGTTCAAACGACTTTAATTTTCAAATTGGGAATAAAATTCAGGATAGTCCTGAAACTAAGAAGTTACTTTATTTGATTAGAATAACATCTTAGGCCTAAACCGGAGTTAAGCAAATAGTAGAGCATGATCTTTGGAAGATTCATGTGATGATAACTTTAATGCTTAATCCATTATGCTTGCCATAATGACTCCTTAATTTCTTAATCAGAAGTAAGGATTAGATCCTTAAAGTATGATAATGAAATTGAAGGATCTTCATAGATCTATTCTTAGATCTTAGAAATATTAAATTGCAATAAACAACTCTTGGAGTGTTAATGACTATTCTCAAGGAGACCAAAGTCAAAGTTTGCAATAAGGCAAGAAGCCCAAGGCGCATCTTACTTCAATATTCTAGAAGGCCAAGGCTTGGCCAAAGACTTCTGGAATGTGAAAAGGGCAAAGGCAAAATCATTATAATCTTCTAGGAAGATAAAGGACATATCTCAAGATGTCTGCCTAAATTGTGGCAAACGGGGTCATTGAAACATGACTGCCGTATGGACAAAGCAGACATGAAGGAATTGAAGACGAGCAAGGCTCTGACTTCAAATATGTTTGTCATAAATATGTTCACTACTAGTATTAAAATTGGATTTTAAATACTTAGTGTGATACATAAATTTGCATTGATGTGCAGAATCTGATGTGAGCAGGATACTGACTTCAGATGAGATTAATCTGTGAATCGGAAACGGGACGACAGTCGCTGTTTCAACCGTAGATACCTAAGTTTAGGAACTACCATTTGTGTGTGTACTTAAATTAGGAAACTGTTATAATATAACTAGTTTGACTAGAAACATTATCTCTATATCGAGTATAACTCGTTGCGAGTATACCTTTATATTCTAGAACACTAAAGTGTTTTATTTTATAAAGATGATATTGAGATAAACACATTAGATGTGAATAACAATATTTATATTTTAAATATAAATAAATCTCAAACATATAATATGACAAACAAATAGCTCAAACTGATTTGATCAGATGAGACTTATTTGTGGCAGTGTTGTCTGGGACACAATTAAACAAGACTCGTATATCCACACTTTTGAAGAGTGGATACTAGGACGGATTTGATTCCACTCAAATAAAGTCTACGAATCTAGTTTATTAGGTAAAATAGCAAAAATACCTTTTACTTGGTGAAAGTGCAAGAACCACCGATCTGTTAGCCCTATTCATAGTGAAGCAAGTGGGCCCACGTCTAGCTAGGCTAGAGGTGGATATGAATGTTTCGTGACCTTACGGATGTGGCATCGCGTTATGGTTATATGTTTCTTTTGAAACACAAATCAGAAACTTTTAGAGTTTCGACAAGAAATAGACGAACAGATCGGCTAAAGTATTAAAACATCACGGTTTGACCATGATGAAAATACTTAAGCAGTAAGTTTTCATATACTTGAAAGAGTGTAGTATTCTTTCAATGAGGACTCCTCCCGGAACACGTCAGTTTGACGGTGTGTCTGAACGGAGAAACCAAATTTTGTTGGACATGATAAAGTTAATCATGAGTCGCTCTGATCTACCATTTTCCTTCAAAAGGGATAAGCATTAACAGTGCAATACTTATTTTGAATAAGGTTCCATAAAAATATGTTTAACGGATTTCATATTAGATATAAACAGGAAAGAAACTGGGCTTTCTCACTCCTGATGATTTGGGAATGCTAGGCATACGTTTGGATGATACCAAACTAGAACCCAAATTGGATAAGTGCCTAATATAATTGGTTATCCTAAGGAAACCAAAGTATAGTACTTATACAACTCACTAGAGAACAATGTAATTGTTGCTCACCATGCGGTTTTCCTAAGAGGAATACCGATATGCAGTGGTAAGTGGGAGGATAGGAAAACTCGATGAAAATCAGAGTAATACTGTTCAAGGCACCTAGTCCTTAATGGAACACAAACGGTTCATCAAGGATGAAACTATACCAATAATCTTCGAATACACAAGAACATCGTAGGTCGGAGAGAGTCAGAAAACAACCTGGGGTATGCGTTTCTGATCTCACCTCATAAAGATGTCAATCTTATTGAGGAATACGAACTGACTACATATAAGGAAGTGATACAAGGTATCGACTCCCTATTATGGCAAAGTGCCATGAGTCCGAAATGGATTCCATGTATAACAACTACGTTTGGACACTAGTTGTTGTACCACAAGACATTGTGCCTATTGGTACTATATAAGTCTTCAAGGAAGACATACATGGAAGACAACATACCAACGTACTAAGGTAGGCTTGTAGCGAAAAGGTATCGTTATCAACATTGTGTTGATTACAACGAAAACTTTATCTGTTGCCACGTTAAATCCATTTGGATAATGCTTGCTGATGCTGCATGTTTCATTTATGAAATATGGCAGCTGAACGGGAAAATCGTTTTCCTAAAAAGGAAACCTTTTGGAGGATGTTTACAATATCCTGACGGTTTTGTCGTACCAAAACTAGCAAACAAGGTTTGCAGGTTATTTGATCCATGTCTGGATTGAAGCAAGCATAAGGTTCTTGGAATTATCATTTTGATGTAATCATAATGGTTTATGATTTAATTCAAAACAAAATGATTCTTGTGTATATAAGGAGGTTAGTGGGAGCGCACTGACAGTAAATGTCATATAGATAATGATAATATGTCATTTCTTGGAAATGATATTCCCATATTACAATCGGTGAAAGTTTGACTTTCATGAAAATTCTCCGTAGAATTCTTGGGAGAAACAACCTTTATTCTAGGAATAAAGATCTATTGGGATAGATTTAAAGTTGTTAAGACTCTCCGAGAACTAGTACATTGGAAAATGTACGTGACCTGGTGTCTCATACGCTTTGAGCATATGGAGTCACAAACAGGCCAATCCTAGTGATGGTCACTGGATTTATGTTAAGAACATCCGTTAGTATCTTATAGAACTAAGGATGATGTCTTAAACTATGGAAAAGGAAAACTTGAAGTGACTGTGATCACTGTTGTAAGTTTTCTAACCGATAAAAAAATGGTACAATACAGTTTGAATAACGGAACAGTGAGCTGGAAATCTTCCAAGCAAGATACTGTTACCGAATAAACAACAAATGCGGGTCATTGCTGCGGCTGAGGCAGCAATAGAAGCCATCTGGGTCATTAACAAATCTAATTAGATTAGATATAGTTCTGTTAGCAGCTGAGCTAGGCTACAGCGCAGACTAAAGAATTAATAGTCTCATCAATGATCCAGATATATACTTTGACTATTCATCTGATTCGTTCGGATCATACATCGTGACGATGTGATGATCGAATAAATTACATCAGACGATAATCATACAAATCCGCTGACGAAGGCCTTTCCTCAGCAGTTTGAGCGAACCGTACATATTTCGGGTGTAAGACACTCGAGTGACTGGCTATAGGCCAAGTGGGAGATTGTTGGACAATTATGACCCATAGCGTCACTATTTGTACATATCATGGTGTTGTTGTACAAATTAACTATGTGACAAAGAGATTGCACTATTATCATTTGTGATTAGATCACCTAGATGTATAAATGATAGGAGGTCCATATGATTAGTTCCTGGATTGAGATGATATGAGACATTATCAGTCCACGAAGGATTAATCATTAAATATCCCTAGTCGTAGTATTATCGAGACTGGACATCGATAATGCGGAATAGACTAGTATTACACTTGTGCGTGTTATGTGAGATCATAACAGCATAGTTCTCATATATTTGGGTATAGGATACTCATGTAAGTGTAATAGGAGGTTGTGTTTTACCGATGGTACGGAAAATAGCTTCGCTCAGGATAGACCCCTCGGAATTCCATTGGTGGTATGACTATGTGTCTATGGAAGTCCGAAATCATGGTATGTGTATTTGGTCTTAACCTGAGACTTGCATCGCTAATACTTGCGACAATCGTTGTGCTTTAGTTTTGGTCGTTCAGGGCTTTAACCGGTTCTGTGTACGCCTCTGCTGGGTATATTGAGAATCGTAGTGTATTGGGTGTGATGTCAAGACGGAAGTATCACTCCAGTCATAGTGGAGATGATGTCACATCGGATACGGTACTAGTGCTTTTAAGTACTGCAGTCATCGGGATATTATGACTAGGTCATGTATATCCGATAATAGAGACTAGTTACCAGACATCTGACATGTGCTTCGTACGGGGCAGACACAGTTCCAGCCCCAGGCCTAGCACGTGACATCCGATACTGGATCGCAATACGCAATACTACGTATACTACGCCTGACATAGATTATATATTCCAGTAAGAATATTTCTGGAGAATTGGGAAGGCACGGTGCTTTGCTAGAAGCCAACCATGTCTTGTAAATCGGTAAGCACGTGGTACGAGGTACGCACGTATTCGGATAATCCGATGACCGTATTTACTGCCAACATATCCAGGGATCTCTTGGGTCGCTTCCCAAAGATTCACCGATGACAGTTGATTTAATTAGAATTAATCTGGGACTAATTAAGAGAGATAATTAATCCGGGATTAATTAAGAGAGAGAAAATTAATCTGAGATTAATTGAAGTATTATTTAATCTGGGATTAAATGTGTTCGGAAGAGAGAGAACGGGATTAATTAGGAATTAATCGGTAAAATAAATTTAATAGTTAAATTTGATTTTTCTATTTAATTTATTCGTATGGGCTAAAATTAATATATTGGATATATTAATATGAATTGAATTTCATTACAGAATTAAAGTCGGACTTTAATACGAACGAACGAACGAATTAATTTAGAATTAATTCATAAACGACATTCGTAATATATTTGCGAGGCATCGTTATTTAATTAAATTAGATTTATTTATTTAGCGACGAAAGTTCGTTTAATCGGATTAAACAGAACCGAGCCGCGGCAAATGTTCGTAGAGACATTTGAATTTTGAATTCAAATGTGGGGCCCACTTCACATGTGGTAGTTGGGAGGGTAGTTGGCATTTATGCCAAGCCACCCACCATCCAACTACCTTGGAATGGTTTTGGTGAAACCATTTACCCAACTACCTTTTTTAGGTAAAAGGGTAAATTGGTTTTACCTAAAACTCTTCTCTCTTTCTTCACTTGTGCATGCATCACACTTCTAACACTTGAAACAATTGGAAACCCTAATACTCTCCTCCATGGGCGTGAACTTGAGCACTTATTCTCTTTGATTTTGTGGCAAAATCAAGTTAGCTAGCACTTCATGGAATCAACTAAGGTGATAGGGAAACAACTTCAAAAGCTTGGAATCAACAAAGGAATGATCTTGGAGATCTTCAACTCAAAGCTTGGAATCAACAAAGGAAGCATCTTGGATCTTGGATCTTCTTCTCAAAATTTTAAAAGCTCAAATCATTTCAATGTAAGTAATTCCGCAACTTATTTTGAATTTATGAACATGTTTTCATGCTTATTAGATCCTTGGCATGTTCTAGGAACACCAACATTAACCCAATGTACCATGAGCTTTGGAAGCTCGTATAGACGTGTGGGTATTGGTTGGACCGAATACTGAATGACTCACAGGTGATTCCTAATAGTTGGAAGTACACACCACCGTCAATAGGAATCTCCTCGAGTTGAGTAGTATATGTGATCCTCCACACTTTGATGTCATGTATGTTAGAAATCTTTCATGGTCTTGCCTATAGATGTTCGTTGGGTGTGGACTGATGCACTCTTTAATCAAGTGTGAATCAAGATAGGATTCGTCGTCCCGTATGTATACCATAAGGGGTTTAGGTATCCATGTGAGTAAGTCACGATTCTTAAGACTTTGGCCAAAGCTGATCACCCAGGGTGAATCACATCAGTTGTAAAGAATCGTGGACATGTCGACATGAGATGTGTTGGAAACTTGACGGTGTATTCTATGTTTCCTAAGCACAACTCGGATAGCCTACGACAGAGAGATTATTAAACATATGTGATGACATCGACTTGTACAGTTCAGAAAGGTCGTTTGTGTTCTTCGCGAATTCGGAGTTGGCCGAATTACGTACATATTAGCTAGACTTATATGACGAACGTGTCTAAACTTAGAGAGTACCAATATGAAGTGTACTCGTTGAGCACTTGGGTATCAGATTAATTTTGATAAAAGATAATATTCGATATTATAATTATCTACTAAGATAATCAAGTGTTATTGGATAACATTGATTATTTACTTTATCCTAATTGGATTAATTCAATAATTACACAATGGTTTAATGGTCAATTCATAAATATCTCTACCATTTGAAGATATTTTGGTAATTGTAAATATGTTGTTGATGAGGATTTCTGCAACCAAGGTATTCGAACAGTTCGGTGAGGGCAGAGATGAAATTTCCCTTTTTATGAGGGTAAGATGTTCAGAGGGTTTGGTTTGTTTCTCAGCAGGGAAGAGAGTCTGGACACAGTTTCCCGGATCTGGCCGACCAGGGGACACAACCGACAACCTCAAAGCCGAGGCTGGCCACAGTAGACCGGTGGCTCGGTTTGGTTTTATCTTTCCTCCTGGGATAGGTTGATAATCTCGGATATTATGGGTCGGGGCGGGAGCAGTCGGAGAGTTCAGCAAGTCTATTGTTCGACCTCTTGGTGAGCGACGCGTGACCAGGATAATTTGGACTTTTTCTTCCGAAATCTACTTTCGTACTAGAGATCTTACATGTTGTCATCATTAATGATAAAATATGACAGTGTACTTTTACTGCGTGATGTGACAGGAAATCAGAGGGTAGACTTTACTTTCGCTGAGGCAGTTTGAAGAGAAAGCATGTCAAATCGTCGGAAATCTACAGCGTTGATGTCATAAAGATATGAGAACAGTGTCGTGTATTCATTAGTATATAAGGGAGTGCTTATCTCATTTGTAAGGGTTGAAAAATTTTCATTCTAACATTATTTGTAAGAAATTCAAAAGGAAAAATGACAAACAACTCAGTTACTTTCAGACCTGCCTCTAAACAGGTTGGCCGAGCTCGTTTTGGTAATAAAAAAGCAACACCTCACTTTGTGCTCGTGGACGTAGGCTGGACTTGCTCCGCCGAACCACGTTAAATTCTCTTGTTGATTTTTATGTTTTCTTTGCCTTTTTGCCACATTTACTTTTGGTTTACCATAACCAAACAAATTCAAGGTTGAATGAGGGTTGTCTCGGGAAGGTTATCTCGAAATTGCTCCTGGGACGAAAATCACCCGTCAACATATGTAATTATAGGTGTTTTTAGCTTGATTTAATTGGATTAAATCAAAGTGATAAATAAAGGTGATTAGTCACACCTAATGATACATATTTGGACAAATTAAATTAAGCTCATATAAAAGTTGATTAGAACTTTTATTAATTAAAAATTACATAAGTTTTGCTTTAAATAACAAGCTTAAGGAAGGTTTTAATTACGCTAAGCATAAGAAAAATGAGCTTGAGAATGCTAAGCTTGTGAAAGCAAAATACAAGTAATTCTTGGAGAAATTAGCTTAAGTTAAGGAAGTGTTTAGAGAAGCTATGGAGGTTCTCTACAACATTTAATCTTGGAGAAATCAAGATTAGATCTTGGAGTGAAGCTTGCTTGTATTGGAATAAATATTGAATCTTGGAATGAAGCTTGCTAAACCTTGGAAGTTCTCCAATAATTTCAACAAGGAGAAAAAGATTGGATCTTTGTATCAAGCTTATTATGTAATGTTTGATCTTCTTCTAAGCTATGTTCTTCATTAATGAGTTTTCATTAATGAGACATATAATGATGAATTATGTATTGGATGCATAATTACATAGCTTAAGTTGAAATTAGGGTAATGAATTGTGTTAGGATGTTTTGGAAGTATAAACACAATATGCTTGTAATTGAGTCAAAGATGTTCATGTTGGACATGAAACAAATTAATTAGAATTTGGAACTCTAAATTAAATCTTAGAGCTATGGCTACCATTCTAGAATCACTTGACCACTTTTGGGTAAACTAGAATTGTTCATGAGACATTTCATAGTGGGATTCTAAATTAGTTTGTGTTTAGATTCAAACAAATACATATATGTTTTTTTGAAATACATGTATGTTAGTTGTATAACATGTGTTGATAGTGGTTATGATGCTAAAATTGGATTTTAGGTGTATTTGAAGTATTAGGAGAAAAATGGAAGTGTTTAGAATTTGTTTGAAGTTAGAAATTGCTCACTGCCTAGGACAATGTCGCGACTCTACCCCTCAATCATCGCGACACCGAGCATCAAATCTAGGCGTGTCGCGACTCTCACCATTCCGCATCGCGACGCCGAGACATTCAACACTTGCAGTTGCTCTCGCACTTTGGAGCGTCTCGAAGCCCAAGCTTTCGCGTCGCGACACGCAAGGCTGATACATATTGAAACTTTATTTTCTCATTTCTGGAGTTTTTGGAATCCGTTTTGGTCTCCGTTTTGTCCTACGGATTCGAAACGGAATGTAGTTTTACATAAAAATATTTTAAAATACACCATGTTAGATATCCATTGGTTAGATCCACTTCCGCTGTGCGGAGCACCGATCCGACCCTAGGGGTTCCACATCTGCCTCAACAGAATGATATCAGATGCAAGGCTTAACCGCATAACACATGTTGCATGTTTTACATGTATTTGAATCTATTCATCTGTTTTTAATTTAATTATGCATAAGTCATATTGGATATACATTATATGTTTTAAATTAAAATTTTAATTTTGAGGCTATCGTCTCATTGTTAACCGCAAGGATCAAGGGAAGATCATCAGTCTGAGAGCATGTCTTGAGGATGATGTCTCATCTCAATATGGTTGAAACCCATGATGCTTGTATTAATGAGCAAAGCCAGATGACAATGATCATGGAAACCCTTTCGAAGAGTTTCCTACAGTTTAAAAGCAATTATTCTATGAACAAGTTGTCTTTTACATTGACATTTTTGTTAAATGAGCTCACCAATTTCAAGTCCATGCTTGGACCTCGTAAACCCAGTGAAGAGGCAAATATTACCGAATCTTCTAGATCTGTAAAGATCAAGAAGAAAGACACTGGGAAGGTAAAGGCTAAGGCAAAGCCAATGAAAAAGAAGAACAAGAAAAGCTCCAATGATTCCAAGCCGAAAGATAAATGTTACCATTGCAAAAAAGATGGGCAATGGAAGAGGAATTGTCTTAAGTACTTTGTTGAGCTTCAAGAGAAAAAGAATACATGTAAATATGATTTACTTGTTATCGAATCTCTATTAGTGGAAGATGATAAATCCGCATGGATTGTTGATTCTGGAGCCACTAACCATATTTTTTCTTTTTTACAACTACTTGACTCATGGAATGACCTTACTAAATGTGACTTTTTCATGAGATTCAGGACATGGGATGTCGTTTCAGCTAAAGCAGTGAGAGTTTATAATTTAAGATTTTTAAATAACAGTTATTTAAAATTGAACAATATGTTGTTTATTTTTAGTTTTCACGGGAATTTGATTTATGTATCTAAACTCATGGAAGATGGTTTCTCCATTTCTGTTGATAATAAATTAGTTGTTATTAGTAGAAATGGATTAACAATATGCTCATGAAACTCCGAAAATAATTTATATGTATTAAGGCTGTTAACACACAGTTCACTGCTAAATGCTGAAATGTTTAAGGTCGAAAAACCTAAAATAAAACGGTAAAAGATTTATCATGATGACACATATATGTGGCATCTTAGACTTGGACACATTAACCTTGACCGAATAGATAGATTAATAAGGAATGAAATTTTAAATCAGTTAAAACTTGCTACTTTACCAGTATGTGAATCATGTCTAGAAGGTAAAATGACCAAGAGACCTTTAATTGGAAAAGGTATAAAAGCCAACCAACCACTTGAGCTAATACATTCGGACGTTTGCAGACCGATGAATGTAAAAGCCTGAGGTAATTATGAATACTTTGTCACTTTTATTGATGATTATTCAAGATATGAATTTGTTTACCTAATGCATCACAAGCCAGATACATTAAAAAGTTCAAAGAGTATCGTGTTGAGGTTGAGAACCAACTAGGTAAAACCATCAAACTCTACCATCGGATCGTGGAGGATAATACATTGACAGAGATTTCAAGGAATTCTTAGTTGAGCATGAAATAATTTTACAGCTCACATCACCTGGAACACCACAACAAAATGGTGTTCAGAAAGGAGAAATCGGACCCTACTAGACATGATGAGATCAATGTTTAGTTGCAGCATACTACCTAGTTCATTCTGGGGGTGTGCATTGCAAACTGCAATGTATATCTTGAATGTAGTTCTATCTAAGTTTGTTCCTAAGACTCCTTTAGAGTTGTGGAATGGTAGTAAAGCTGGTTTACTACTTTTCCACATATGAGGGTGTCAAACACATGTGTTGAAGAAAAATACTACAAAGTTGGAGCCACGTTTAAAGGTATGCCTATTTGTAGGCTATCCTAAGGAAACTAAGGGTGGGTTCTTTTATAGTCCCAAAGATAACAAAGTATTTGTGTTGACAAATGCTACATTTCTTGAAGAGACTATATGAGAGAGTTCAAACCTCGAAGTAAAGTGTTACTTGTTGGTATGACCAGCACACCATTGTCAACTGTTGACAGAAACATAACACTTTCAACATCTGAGTGTCAGATGCAAGTTTATCAGAATAATTTACCATCTAGACGTAGTGGGAAGGTTGTGAAACAACCTGATCGCCACATATTATGATTATGAGATTTGATAAATGGACGTCAAGACTGCATTCTTGAATGACAATCTTGATAAGAGTATCTATATGATAAAAATATTACAAGCTGCAAAGGTCCATTTATGGACTTAAGTAAGCATTTCGATATTGGAACATAAGATTTGATACTACGATCAAGTCTTATAATTTTGAGCAGAATGTCGATGAGCCTTGTCTTTACAAGCTCATTATTGATGATAATATGGTTTTTATCGTGTTGTACGTCGATGATATTTTACTAATTGGGAATGATATAAAAATATTATCGGACGTGAAAATCTGGCTAGCTAACAAATTCCAAATAAAAGATTTGGGGGAAAAGTTATGTACTTGGGATCCAGATCATCCGGGATCACAAGAGACAATTGTTAGAAATATCTCAAGCATCATATATCGACAAGGTTCTTGTATGATTTGGAATGCAAAATTCAAAGAAACGTTCGGACATGAAATTCATTTGTCGAAGGAACGGTCTCCCAAAATACCTCAAAGAGTTGAGGAAATGAGACATATCCCAAATGCCCCAGCGGTTTGAAGTCTTATGTATGTTATGTCATGCACGAGACCGGACATCTACTTTACAATGGGAGTAGTCAGTAGGTTTCAATCAAATCCAAGATTAGATCATTGGGTAGCGATGAAATATATTCTCAAGTATTTTAAGAGAACGATAAATTATATATTTGTATATTCAGGTGAGGGTATGATCCTCAGAGGATATATTGACTCTGATTTTCATACGGATATAGATTCTAGGAAATCAACATCTGGACCAGTGTTCACCCTAAGTGGTGGAGCCATTGTGTGGAGAAGCATAAATCAATCTTATATTGCCGACTCCACCATGAAGGCTAAATATGTAGCAGTTTGTGAGGCAGCTAAGGAAGTAGTCTGGCTCCATAAGTTCTTGGTAGCTCTGGAAGTTATTCCAAATATGGATAAACCACTCACACTTTATTGCGATAATAGTGGTGCATTGGAAAATTCCAAGGAACCAAGAAGTCACAAGAGGGGAAAGTATATAGAGAGAACCTGGCTGATCCGTTTACAAAGATCTTGTCGGCTAAATTTTTTGAAGGTCACCTAAAGGGTTTATGATTACATGACATGTCTCATTTGCTCTAGTCCGAGTGGGAGATTGTTGAGTTTTTTACCCTAGAGCTTCATGTAATGTAAACATAATTGTTTGTTGAAATAATAGATGCATTATTCATTTATCAAATAGTTTGATTTAAATCGCATATTATAAATTATATTGTTTATCCTTGATTACTCATATACTTTTAGACTTAGTGTATAAGTGGTATACACAAGAGGATTTAAGTCTGAAGTTAGTAATCTAAAATAGTCCATAGGGAGCAAATGAAGTGAGAACTTTGTTTATGGTTTATCTATAGCTGCGGTCCATTCTACACTTGTATGACGACCTTGATCCGGGATCGTTCATGTGGTGACATGAGAATGGAGGCACATAGTATGATATGATCATATAGGACTGGACCTAGTTAAAAATGAATATCGTATAATATCCATTAAACATAGAAAATTATTTTATCTACTAGATGGTCATATATGGATTGATCTTAATCCTGAGTGTACTACGAACTTCTGCATGACAGGCTATGTCCTTGGATTTATTAAGGTGAGGTTGATGTAACAGTCTCGACCAATAACTACGTATTTTGGGGATATGATTTGGTGTGTGGCTGAGAATGTTTTACATAGACATGGAGTTCACTCGTTCTTACGAGAAGTAGAAGAATATCTTTATTAAGGGTTGATTCGGTACTTGAATGATTAAAGCGCTCGTCTTTCTATTGAGAATAGAAAAATATATATTCATAATAGTTGTGAATAAATTATTCATCAGAGAATCAATGGTACTTAAGGTAAAAATAATTAGAGAGGTATAATGGACTTATGTCCCATCTCTAATTAAAAGATACTAGTGAATGGTTAATCCGTATGTAGTGGCTATATCGATGGACATCGAAATTATTCGGCTTATATTTTCTATCTACGGCAACGAGAGTTCAACTTCTAGTTTTTAGTGGAATAACGCGGAGTTAATAATTCAGAATATTTAGTTAATAAGATTAATTAATATTTCATGATTATTGGAGCTCGGAATTGTAGGTCCATTTGTTCCCCATGCTAGCTCAATTAACTGTATCAAACCTAATATAATTAGATTGTCTAATTATATACTCACATAATATTTATATATTATTAATAAGATTAATAATATAATTTGTCACAAATGAAAACTATATTAAATGTGTTTAATATAATTTTTTCTAGAATTATTTGATCATGAGATAATCAAATTGTGATTATGAGATAATTAAGTGAGTAATAATTATGAGATAATTATTACATCATAATTAAGGTAATTACATCATTATTATTATAATGATTTTTAAATTGTATTGGAGACAAGACCATATGGCTTGCCATACTCTCTAATAATTTATGTCTATTAGGTATGACCTAATTACCTAATTGCTTTTTCATTAGTGGTTCACTTTTTATGCTTTGGCATGGTCTACACTTTAATGTGTTTGCCATTACAAGAAAAGCATTAGTGACTTAATGACAAAGGTGGTTGGCTTATTAAAAGAATAAAAATCCTGAATTTTTCCACTCAAGGGTTGAGAGAGATTGAAGGTTATCAAACATTTACACAAGAGTTGTGAGAGAACAATTGATTACCATTCTTGCAAGAGTTGTGAGAGAGTTAGAGAAAAAGAAAATCCAGAGTTTTCTTTTCATCAAGTGTTGAGAGAAAATCAAATTTGCTCAAGTGTTGAGAGAGAGTTTTCATAAGCCAAAATAATTAATGACAACTTAATTCTCTAAAGAGTTTAGAGATTAATCTTTGTGAGTGAAGACCACATTTCGGTTAGTTGGTTTCGAGTAATAGTTCGGAAGATCGGGTGGTTGATCCAAGCATCGGATCTTAAAGGAAAAATTTACCAAGTGTTGGTAATTTTTCAGTTTCAGTTCATTTACACACATGTGCACTATTCGAGAGTTTTTCCGGAAGTGGGTCATCTTCACAATAAGGAGGAATCATGTCATCAAAAGTTGGAGGATTCAGTCTCAGCGAAATGAGAAGGCAATAAATTTTTCAAGGTCGGTTCAGGTGCCATAACAGTTTCCGCTGCGCATTGGAAAAACGTTTCCTACATTGCTAAGATAGAGTATAAGGTGACGTTTAAACGCTGCACCAAATACATAGTTAACATTAGTTTATATTCTCATAAAATTATAATCTCACGATATTATTTTTATACGTTAACTTATACTCTAATTTTTATTGCATAGTTTATAAACTAATTTATACTTTTAATACAATAATCTCTACTAAATCCATCCTAAGATTTCCTAAATAGCCTTCCACAAATAATGTGTTGAATAAAAGTAGACATACATATATACACTTTGATATAAAGGCAGATGAACTCATACACAAAGGCATGCAAGTACACATACACATCCAAGAACAATGGTTCTTGTTTCTTACCTTCATCACTCCATTTTATTTAAAGGATGAATCAGATGAAACTGTTTCTGAACAAGACACTGACACCAGAAGTAGATTGATAGTAACAGACTGACTAATTCAACCAATTTGGTCAATAGCAAGTGCTTTCCATCATGTTTTGAGGGTTGTGAATGATTCTTAAACCAAAAAATATAGTACCCTAAATCAAAAAATTATGTAATTAATTAAGTACATCTTTAGTTTCATGTTTGTTGGCAATATTTGTAACAAAATAAGTTTAATTGAGTTGTAATGAGTCTTGAAGATCCCGGTGTAATTGGATAGTATTTGGATTGTCACACCCGTCCCCTTAGGTAGAGTAGGGGTGAGACGGAGACTAGAAACTGGCAGAGTTTCCCCTGTAATATGGACAAATCCTCCAAATACAAGGAAAAATCTAAACTAAAAATAAAATATCATCATAAAACTAGGATCTCCATGATCCAACTCAACATAATATCCATGAAGAAAATACATCATCCTCAGAATTAATTAAAGGCTCAATGCCTATAACCACAAAACAAAATCTTCCAAGAAATACATATCTAGAAATACAGTCTCAAAACATAATAAAGACATTCTACTGTTGGCACAACCTTTTCTCTACTGGCAGGAATGATGATGAAACAGCAGATGAAAGAACGATCTACTAAACTGCTGAACCTGAAATGTTAAGGAGTGGGGGGTAAGCTCACGCTTAGTGCAATGGATCACAGCTCAGTGCCGTGGATAATCAAGTAACAAGGTGGATCGAACAAGTCTTTCATAATATATATAAATCACATAAGCTGTAAATCGATATCTCAAACATTTACTTGAAATCATAAATCTCATTTCTCATAAACTCATTTCTCATAAAACTCAAATCATAAATCTCATTTCTCATAAACTCATTTCTCATAAAACTCAAATCATAAATCTCATTTCTCATAAAACTCATACTGCTCAAAAATACTCTGTAATGATAAATCTGTTTATTTATCTATATGCACAACCTCATGACAAATACGGCAAAGCTGGCAACATGGGGCTTCCCCACGGCAAAACTGGCATCCGGAGCAAACTGGCAACGTGAGACCTTATCTCACGGCAATAACTGGCAACATGAGACCTTATCTCATGGCAATAATCTGGCACATATAAGTACACGGGGTGCATCCTAACATAAAAATCATTTCCAAAATCCATGCTCATATATCTCAAATCATGCAAGTTTCTCATATATCACAAACACATGATTTCAACATAATCAATATTCGATCCATACCTTATAGCAAAAATATAAACTTTCTGAAAACAAACTCATTTAATGCATTACCTTAAAATTCATTTAAGAAAAACATACATACTATATACTTTTGAAAACATCAATGTTACAGGTTTATCCACGCACCTGGTGAGCTGACTACTGAGAAAGGAATTAGGCAGCAGGACCGTCCCTGCTTACGGTATCACGATCACCTAACAGACAAAAGAATTTACTATAAGGAACATAATCCTAACTAGAATAGATGAAAGAATATGCGAGAAACGTGGTTTGGTCGTTCTCGTAAACTTAACGAAATTTAAGATTCGGAGGTCCATTACTACTCGGAATGGTCTGAAATTCGCGGAGGAGACTCGGGAAGTCGGCGCGAAGATACTGCCTGGCGCGTGTGTTCCACGCGCCACCTCTCCCGTCCGCGCGTGGTCCTCACGCGCCGCCACAAGAGTGGCGCGTGAGCGCCACGCTCCGGCCTAAACCCAGATTTTCTGGTGGCCGTGAATTCCTCTCCCCATTTCGGTTCTAATGGCGCTGACGGTTCGTCGATCGGAGTTCCGGATCAACGGGAAATCGAGAAAAACCATAAAAAAGTTTCTTACCGAGATTTCTCTGAAAATTGGAAGTTTCCTGAAATGAAACCACCACCAAAATGATCCTCTCGACGAGATCTACACTTTTCCTTAAGGACTCGGTCGGATATTGATGACGGATCAAGACTGAAACTTCTCTTCTCTCTTTTTCTTTCTTTTTCTCTCGTACGCCTGCTCTCTCTTCTTTTCTTCTCTTTCTTATCTTTTTTTTTGTAAGGCTGCTGATGAAAAGAATAATAATAACTTAAATCCGGAAATGACTAAAATGCCCCCACTAGAAAGGGTATTTCGGAAATCACCACTTTCAAAGCTCTTCTGATGCGATTCTCGAAATGTGTTCAACACGAAAGTTGTTCGTCTCGGAAAAATGAGTCTGATGGTTCAGGAACCAACTCAATCGGAGTTCGTTTCCTAAATTCATGCCCAAAACTGTAAACTATACGCATATAATAAAAAAAAAATACGTAACTGATTCTTGGTCCCACGAGTTTTCTAACGCGACGAATATTCATTTCATAATATTCTGATCCATATTCCATCACTTAAACACTATTTCTTCATTATTATTCTATTCCAAGACTATATCGTCAATCTGAGAATCTCCTAAAACAGTCCCAAAAATCTGGGATGTTACAACTCTCTCCCCCTTAAAAGAATTTCGTCCCCGAAATTCACATACCAAAGGGTGAAAACAAATGAGGATATTTATTCCTCATGTCTTCCTCACGCTCCCAAGTTGCTTCTGCTTTCGAGTATTTACCCCATAGGACTTTCACCAAATGAATCGTCATGCTTCTCAGCTGTCTCAACTCTCTAGTCATAATTTCCACTGGTTCTTCAACATAAGTCAAATCTTCTCTCCTCTCAATCCAAAAGTAGTAGTCGCATTCCTTCCAATCACTGCCCCCCTTTTTTTTTTAAACCTGTGCCCCAACTTACAAACCAACTATCTCATCACAAAAAGAAAAGGCTCCACCTAGGGTCCTTCACAAACAACAGCTGTAAAGAGCTTTTAGCAATTTACACAAAATCCACTATCTTAAGTTTCCCATTATTGAAAAGAGGATTTGCAGGTCCCGCAAATATCTGCTTTACATCTTATCATCGCGACAATTATTAACCCTTCCAATTATGAATGGATACTGTGAAAGTATCTTGTCATGAAGAATTATTGGTATCTCTCTCTATAAAGAGATGCACGAGTTCTTAAGGAATTACTCAAAAAAATCTTCAATGGCATCCTCATCTGTCAATCCTAACCCATATTCAAGATCTGTCAGAACTAAGGTGATATATCAAAAGTTTTGTAAATGGCCAGTCATTGATCGAGCATTCATAGATTCTAAATATGTCCGAGACCTTTGGAGAGATATCTACGATTGTCTCAATGAAGTTCCATCCGCTCTTTTGCCTAAAGAGATTGCAATGGATATCGTGGCAAGAGTTCCTACAAATTTCTTGAGATGGTGTTACATTCTTAGAACCATTTGGAATGGAAAAACAGATGGTTTAATCCAATACGAAAATAATTCAGCAATTGTTCATTGTGGATATCACAGATTCCACTCCACAGTTTTCATCAACAGTCATGATTTCTTCAATCATTGCCAGTGGAGTCTCGGTACTTTGTTCGAACTCGGTTTCCTAAATGGATTTATTCTTGGACCAAGTCCAATCCATCCCAACTATCCTGGTATCTCAGAAGATAGCCTTGGTGAGCTTCCTCCATTCATCAGTAATATTTTGTATCGATGGTATAAACGCCACAAAAGTATTACTGTCTGGATCGAAACCATTACCCCAGAATGGTCGAATGACTATTCGCTCGTCTACCACCCAATTCATCTTATAAGAATCATACCATCACGTCAACTCACTAATTGGAGACTCACTTGTTGGCCATCTAGACCGAAACTTAGAGCTTACTATGGATACGATGATATTTTCCCAGAAGAGATTACTTTTCGTCAATCCTGTGATCTTAGAGCTCTCTCTGCAGACTCAGTCCGTCGAAGCCTAGAAAGCAATACCAATGATAAAGATGGCAAATCTTCACTACTATCGAAGAATCACATAGAAGTATCGTTCAGGGCTACAACAAAATCAAGTTTCCTGACAGTCTCGAAATTCAAATCATCGACGGCCTCATTCCAATGTCTCTACGCGCGAAACGTCAATGGGAAGATTATCAATTCGAAGATGATCCTGTCCTTGCAACACAACCCAGTTGTTATATTCCATAATGTAATCATAAATATTGATCAAATAAATATGAGTATCAACAAGGTCTTCTTTCTCATTTCTTAAACGCCAAAGTTCTAATGCCTTCGTCCTACTAATTCACAACGATATCATATTTATGACAGAAGGTACATGTTACGTACAACCACAGAAATCACGTCGGATTCAACTATAGGATTAACGATAGGGCAACTATCGAAACTACTGGAAGATGATGAACTGGAGTACCATCTCCGAAAATCGTGGCTAGCGAATCTATAACAGAATTAGGGTTCCTTCAAAGGGTTTCCCCATCATAAGAATTAACCTCCTCATCAACTGGAGGTGCCCTAGAAGGTTTGCCAACATTGCTATCTTACAAGTACGAACTCGACCTGAACTATAAACTCTGAGACGCGGAGGCATCTTAAAACACATGAAAGATGTCAACCGCTAAAAGACATAGAATAACTGATCAAGAAAATGAAGTGTCTACAGAATCTATGAACCCTGGGCTCTGATACCATTAAATGTCACACCCGTCCCCTTAGGTAGAGTAGGGGTGAGACGGAGACTAGAAACTGGCAGAGTTTCCCCTGTAATATGGACAAATCCTCCAAATACAAGGAAAAATCTAAACTAAAAATAAAATATCATCATAAAACTAGGATCTCCATGATCCAACTCAACATAATATCCATAAAGAAAAACAATACATCCTCAGAATTAATTAAAGGCTCAATGCCTATAACCACAAAACAAAATCTTCCAAGAAATACATATCTAGAAATACAGTCTCAAAACATAATAAAGACATTCTACTGTTGGCACAACCTTTTCTCTACTGGCAGGAATGATGATGAAACAGCAGATGAAAGAACGATCTACTAAACTGCTGAACCTGAAATGTTAAGGAGTGGGGGGTAAGCTCACGCTTAGTGCAATGGATCACAGCTCAGTGCCGTGGATAATCAAGTAACAAGGTGGATCGAACAAGTCTTTCATAATATATATAAATCACATAAGCTGTAAATCGATATCTCAAACATTTACTTGAAATCATAAATCTCATTTCTCATAAACTCATTTCTCATAAAACTCAAATCATAAATCTCATTTCTCATAAACTCATTTCTCATAAAACTCAAATCATAAATCTCATTTCTCATAAACTCATACTGCTCAAAAATACTCTGTAATGATAAATCTGTTTATTTATCTATATGCACAACCTCATGACAAATACGGCAAAGCTGGCAACATGGGGCTTCCCCACGGCAAAACTGGCATCCGGAGCAAACTGGCAACGTGAGACCTTATCTCACGGCAATAACTGGCAACATGAGACCTTATCTCATGGCAATAATCTGGCACATATAAGTACACGGGGTGCATCCTAACATAAAAATCATTTCCAAAATCCATGCTCATATATCTCAAATCATGCAAGTTTCTCATATATCACAAACACATGATTTCAACATAATCAATATTCGATCCATACCTTATAGCAAAAATATAAACTTTCTGAAAACAAACTCATTTAATGCATTACCTTAAAATTCATTTAAGAAAAACATACATACTATATACTTTTGAAAACATCAATGTTACAGGTTTATCCACGCACCTGGTGAGCTGACTACTGAGAAAGGAATTAGGCAGCAGGACCGTCCCTGCTTACGGTATCACGATCACCTAACAGACAAAAGAATTTACTATAAGGAACATAATCCTAACTAGAATAGATGAAAGAATATGCGAGAAACGTGGTTTGGTCGTTCTCGTAAACTTAACGAAATTTAAGATTCGGAGGTCCATTACTACTCGGAATGGTCTGAAATTCGCGGAGGAGACTCGGGAAGTCGGCGCGAAGATACTGCCTGGCGCGTGTGTTCCACGCGCCACCTCTCCCGTCCGCGCGTGGTCCTCACGCGCCGCCACAAGAGTGGCGCGTGAGCGCCACGCTCCGGCCTAAACCCAGATTTTCTGGTGGCCGTGAATTCCTCTCCCCATTTCGGTTCTAATGGCGCTGACGGTTCGTCGATCGGAGTTCCGGATCAACGGGAAATCGAGAAAAACCATAAAAAAGTTTCTTACCGAGATTTCTCTGAAAATTGGAAGTTTCCTGAAATGAAACCACCACCAAAATGATCCTCTCGACGAGATCTACACTTTTCCTTAAGGACTCGGTCGGATATTGATGACGGATCAAGACTGAAACTTCTCTTCTCTCTTTTTCTTTCTTTTTCTCTCGTACGCCTGCTCTCTCTTCTTTTCTTCTCTTTCTTATCTTTTTTTTTGTAAGGCTGCTGATGAAAAGAATAATAATAACTTAAATCCGGAAATGACTAAAATGCCCCCACTAGAAAGGGTATTTCGGAAATCACCACTTTCAAAGCTCTTCTGATGCGATTCTCGAAATGTGTTCAACACGAAAGTTGTTCGTCTCGGAAAAATGAGTCTGATGGTTCAGGAACCAACTCAATCGGAGTTCGTTTCCTAAATTCATGCCCAAAACTGTAAACTATACGCATATAATAAAAAAAAATACGTAACTGATTCTTGGTCCCACGAGTTTTCTAACGCGACGAATATTCATTTCATAATATTCTGATCCATATTCCATCACTTAAACACTATTTCTTCATTATTATTCTATTCCAAGACTATATCGTCAATCTGAGAATCTCCTAAAACAGTCCCAAAAATCTGGGATGTTACATGGATGATATCAGATGAAGTTGTCAGGGTTTGCATTAGTGGTGCGTTCTTGTTTAGGTTAGAACGCTCTACATTCGTGGTTCGTTTGAATGGACGTTCGAACAAAATCTTACAGAGGCTTCATGTTCGAGGTACGTTCGAACGAAACTGTCTGGAGACTTTGCGTTCAAGGTGCGTTCGAGACTTTTTTTGAATGAGTTTACAGAACAGTGCGCGTTCGTCACACGTTCTTGTGACGTTCAAACGGCTGTGCGTAAGTGGGTTATTTTGGATGCGTTTTTGAGCTAGTTTTGCACAAGGAAAAACCTATATTTGCTATACCTATATAAACAAATACTTAGCCACTTTAACTATTTGAAGAAATACAATTTAGAGAGCCTTCATACACTATGTTTCTTCCTTCTT
Organism: Zanthoxylum bungeanum; assembly: GCA_019454045.1. Taxonomy (NCBI): domain Eukaryota; kingdom Viridiplantae; phylum Streptophyta; class Magnoliopsida; order Sapindales; family Rutaceae; genus Zanthoxylum; species Zanthoxylum bungeanum. The sequence goes on along the minus strand of SKCR01033471.1, from coordinate 210,646 downwards.
GATTTTCACCTTGAAAACTTTCTTGCTTATCTTGTCTTCTTTGTCTTAGTGATATTGATTCTTGATTGACCATCAACATAGAAACACAACCCAAACCCAAACCCAATTTCCTAAGCCTTCAGAGTTTTCAAGGAGGAAAATTGGTAGTCGGAGTTCCAACATTGCGAGTCCGTCAGGTTGATCCACTCAAAGACTTAGAGATTCTAAAGAATGTTGCTTGGTGCAGGCTTGAGGAATTCTTCGAGTTATTATCGTCTAGAGGTATTCAAGTCAGTGAAGTTTTCATCATAGGTCCTATATTGGATTCGGGTGGAAGTCTATACCTGGAGTGATTTTTTACAGACACGAATTTTCCACTCCGTCAATAAAAGTTCTTGTCTTGATTTTGTTTACTGCTTTGATATATTTACCTCTTAGGAATATAGGTAAGCAGACAGATTATTACTTCAAAAACAATTTTTTTGCTTTTCCAAATCAAAAGTAAATCATGCATTAAGGGGCATTCCGAGAATCAAATTCGGGACCTAAGCGAGAATCATACTTGTAGGCAATTTTACACTATAATTCAATTATGTTTTTCCCATTACGTTGTAGTTTTAACATTAAATTAGCTTCCCAAAAAAAAAAAAAAAAAAAAACATTGAATTAGAAGAACCAAATCCGTTTGGGCTATCAATGGCGACCAAGGGTCACCATTCAATGGGGCATTCGTTTGAATTTTCTCTTTTCTTTATCTGATTCCAAAGGAAGGGGAAGATCAAGAAGAACCAAAGGTCTTATTCTTTAATTTTCATTCTTCAAGTAGGTGTTGACTTAAGCATTCGAGTGACTTTGCAGGTCTAGATAAGCCAGCTTGGAGAGAGGAGACTGTTCATATTCCAGCATTCAAGGTGAAGCTGCACATTCAGTACCTAATTGCTTCTGAATGAAATTCATAGTATTAATATACTTATGACATCTAAGTTGAGAGAGTATAACGGTAAGGTTACTACATTGTAATCTGGAGGTCATAGGTTCGAATCGCGAAAACTATCTATTTGTTAAAAAAAAAAAAAGTGTAAGACTGCATACATATTGAATCTTCCTTAGAGTCCACGGTATGAGAAATCTCGTGCGTTGAATCATCTTTATCTAACTTGGGAGGGATAAATTGAAAGTTGAGAAAATAACAAGAAACTGGTGACCAAATACACTTTGATGTATATCATGGTATCTTAAACCCAGCATTATTTATAATTAAACAAGAAACTGGTGATCATACTTGGAAGTCTAAACCGGCTTTATGTAGTTGTTTTCAATCATCCATTTGAGACTCCAGTGATTGGAGGAGCATTTAGAAGCCCAATAGGCCCATCCAAATGTTTTTTTTTAAATCGTTGAGCGGAACAAGTAAAATCTCTGGCTGTCCCAGACTCTTACAAGAAACACATTTTCTGGATTCGAACCCATGACTTTAAGGTGAGATCCTGAACCTTACATCACCAAGTCACCTCCCCTAGAGCCCATCCAAATATTGCACGTCGGTAAACATCAATTTGAGCATTTCCAAATCTCTTGTAATCTTGCATTGATGCCCCCATTTACTTCCCATTCACATGTCCATTCCCCTGCCAAAATTAACCCACATGTTTCATTTTCTGATTCTAAGTTGAGTATATGTATCTTTTGCATATAAAAAATGTTATTCTTCCCGATGCATATGTCCGATGACGTTCGATTTCATTTCTAAAAAAGTTATGCTATGGCGTAAAACTTGGACGTGTACATCAGAAAAAGTAGCATTACTCTTTGCATAAATTTATGCACAATAATGTATGTCACTGACTTACCAACAATAGAAGTGGTGACTGGCAAGATCAGAAGCTCGTTTGTTGCACATTCAAGTTGTTGATGCTATCGCTGAACAGATTGTAGTAGTGAACATCAATGGACATCAATGACTACGCGACTAAGGCCACTTGCAAATAAGCAGTTCCTTAGGATCAGCAGGTCCCAGACGATCACATAAGCACTCAATGTGTATTTCTTCACAGCATCATATATAACCTGCCTTGTAATACCTTTGCAAACTGTCCAAAGTGACGCCAGGGGCAAGAGGCTCATTTGTCAACTCAATGGCAGCAAGGCATAGATATGTACGATTAGCATATCTGCTCAAAGTGACAATATCGGTACAACAATAGGAACGGGAAATTTTCCACCTCTAGCTTAAAGGGATTTCAAGAAAATAGTGACATTGAAGATGAGTGGTGCTTGCTAGCAAGAGACAACAAAAAAGGAAGGGGTGGTTTTGTTAAAGACAGAGAACTTGACGGGCATCTTAAGGTGAGAACAAAATAAATAAATTAAAAATATGGGTGAGACCCATATTTAAAAAAAGAAAATTATAAAAAAATAAAATTTACTATTTGCATAGTGAATCTCATGCCTATAAATAAAGATTTCATTTCATTCTCAACCAAATCATCTGTATTCTAAGAGAGAAATATATTGTATCTTCTTAAGAGTTTATGAGAGAATTGTATTTCTCATATTCTAATAGAGTATGAGATTGTTCACTTTTTGTTATTAGAGAGAGATTGTAAAATTATTTCCACTATAGTGAAATCCTTCTATTTTTACCGATGGATGCTTCTCTCACATTGAGGGTTTTACCACGTTAAATATGTGTCTCATTACTTTATTTTATTGTTAAGATTTATGGTAGACTAAGCCTTATAATTATTATTGTACTGTTATATGGTAGACAACGCCTCCTGAATTAACAATTATTCTCAATTTCACTTTACTTGTGTGTCAGTTTCAGCCCATGATCTTTTAACAGTGATATCAGCGTTTCAGATTCAGGATTATTGTTCATAGAGACTATTCACGGAGTCTGTTTACATATACAATATAATACTATTCATGTATAAGTACTATTTACATATACCGCACTATTCATGTATTTAGTACTATTGACATATACAATACTATTCACATATGCTATATTTTATATGATATTATTCATGATGAAAAAGTAAAATCCGGTTCAAGTGAGAAGCTTATCGTCATCAGAAACATGATAGAAAAGTTTGAAATTGAGAAGTTCAATAGGTGCAACCTTTCTCTATGGAAACTTAAAATAAAAGCAATATTGAGAAAAGACAATTGCTCGGCGGCAATTGGAGAGAGACCAAATGGAATGACTGATGAAAAATGCAAGGATATGGATAACATCGCTATGGGAAACTTGTATATAGCCTTAGCAGATTCTGTGTTATCCAGCGTTGCAAAGAAGAAGACTGGAAAAGAGATTTGAGAAGCACTTACCAAATTATAGGAGGTCAAGTCACTACACAATAAGATCTTCTTGAATATGACACTTTACACTCTTCGAATGTGAGTCCACATCCATGAGGGATCACATCAACAACGTGAATACACTATTTTCCTAACTCACTGTGTTGGATTATAGTATATCTACAACTGAATGTATGGAGATTCTACTTCAAAGTCTACCTGATTCATATGATCAACTTATCATCAATTTGACAAATAATATTGTCACTGAAAATCTAGTCTTTGACGAAGTTGCAACTGCTGCTCTAGAAGATGAGTCTAGGCGCAAAAATAAGGAAGACAGATTCACAATAAGCAGAAGCATTGTCGTGACAAGAGGGAGATCAATAAAACATGGCTCAAGTGGGAGTCAAAACCATGGTAGATTGAAATCAAAAAGTGAGAAGAATGTTAAATGCTACAATTATGGTAAGAAATGGCACATCAAGAAAGATTGTTGGAATCTGAAAAATGGTGCGGAAAAATCTTATGTTGCAATAAAATCTCATGTATGTGTTACAAGTATTTCTGAAAAAGGTGGCACACTTTACAGTGAAGTAGTAATGGTGTCAAATGATAGCAGAAAACAGCTAAGTGGGGCATGATTAGTTGATTCTGCAACAACATGGCACATGACCTCTAGGAGAGAATTATTCTGTCATCATGAACCGGTCTCTGGAGATTCAATTTTTCTAGGCAATGATCATACCTAAAAAATTACTGGGATTAGAGCCATCAAAATAAAGATGTACAATGGTACTATCCATATTGTACAATATGTTCGACATATTATGGGAATGAAGAAAAATCTTCTGTTAGTTGGAAAGTTAGATGACCTCGGATACAAGACCGTTGTTGAAAACGGGATATTAAAGATGATAAAAGGAGCACTTATAGTATTGAAAGCGAAAAAGATCTTAGCAAACTTGTATATGTTATTGGAGACTCAATTTAGGAAGCAACTACATCAGTGACTTCACTGAATTCTGGAGAGGAAGATTCTATGTTGTGGCATAAAAAACTATGTCATATGTCAGAACATGAAATGAAGATTCTCGTCAATCAAAAACTACTCCTAGGCTTGAAAGCGGTTATTCTACCGTTTTGTGAGCATTGTGTTACAAGTAAGAAAAACATATTAAAATTCAACAAGTCAATTGCTCAGAGTAAAACCATTTTAGAGTTGATTCACTCTGATGTTTGGGAAGCACCGGTTCAATCTTTGGGAAAGTAAAATATTTTGTATCATTTATTGATGACTTTTTAAGAATATGTTGGGTGTACCCGATCAAAAATAAGTCAGATGTGATGTCAGTTTTCAAAAACTTCAAAGCATAAATTGAAGTTGAAACTAGAAGGAGATTCAAGTGTTTAAGGACATATAATGTAGAAGAATATTGTAGTAAGTATTTTGATGCATATTGTCAACAAGAAGGTATCAAAAGACAAATTACTACACCATACACTTCTAAACAAAATGATTGGTAGGAAGGATGAATATAACGTTGTTGGAAAGAGTAAGAGTTATGCTCAGAACAGCTACTCTACCAAAATACTTTTGGGCAGGAGCAGTTCATATAACATGTTATTAGTAGATAGATCTCCATCAACAACAAATGATTTGAAGACACAGATGGAGATGTGGAGCAGAAAACCAACCGATTATTCATCTCTTCATATTTTTGGTTGTCCTGTATACGTAATGTACAGCACTCAAGAAAGAACAAAGCTAGATCCAAAATGTAGAAAATATATTTTCTTGGGTTATATTGATGGAGTAAAGGGGTATTGCTTGTGGGATCTCACTACCCGTAAGATCATCATCAGTGGGGATGTGATATTTGTAGAAGATCAACTGCAGAAAGAAGGAAATGATAGCACTTCAAAAGAAAGTATGGAGACTACAACATTACTGGTCGAAAATAATCCAAAATAAGAAAATTTAGATTCTTCTGAAGTAGCACCAGAGCACGAGGTACCAGAACCAATTGAGTTTGAAGTTTCTGAAGTCCGTTGTTGTGATATTTTATATTGTACCGCAAGTGTACGGTGTCAAGTTTTAGTATAAATCAGTAAAAGAGTGTCGAACCCACAGAGATTGCGTTAACTCGCACAAAATACTACAATTGATAATCCTAACTCTATTTAGAAAATAAATAATAAAGATTTTAATAAATAAATAAAATATAAAAATAATTTGATAGGAGGAACTAATACGATAGAGATTCTGGATCCTGATTTAACCTAGTTGTCGCCTATGTATTTGTCATGTCAATTAATCCTTGTTCAGTTATATTGTTTATAAGTCAAGACTCCTAAAATATTCACAATAAGCAGAAGCATTGTCGTGACAAGAGGGAGATCAATAAAACATGGCTCAAGTGGGAGTCAAAACCATGGTAGATTGAAATCAAAAAGTGAGAAGAATGTTAAATGCTACAATTATGGTAAGAAATGGCACATCAAGAAAGATTGTTGGAATCTGAAAAATGGTGCGGAAAAATCTTATGTTGCAATAAAATCTCATGTATGTGTTACAAGTATTTCTGAAAAAGGTGGCACACTTTACAGTGAAGTAGTAATGGTGTCAAATGATAGCAGAAAACAGCTAAGTGGGGCATGATTAGTTGATTCTGCAACAACATGGCACATGACCTCTAGGAGAGAATTATTCTGTCATCATGAACCGGTCTCTGGAGATTCAATTTTTCTAGGCAATGATCATACCTAAAAAATTACTGGGATTAGAGCCATCAAAATAAAGATGTACAATGGTACTATCCATATTGTACAATATGTTCGACATATTATGGGAATGAAGAAAAATCTTCTGTTAGTTGGAAAGTTAGATGACCTCGGATACAAGACCGTTGTTGAAAACGGGATATTAAAGATGATAAAAGGAGCACTTATAGTATTGAAAGCGAAAAAGATCTTAGCAAACTTGTATATGTTATTGGAGACTCAATTTAGGAAGCAACTACATCAGTGACTTCACTGAATTCTGGAGAGGAAGATTCTATGTTGTGGCATAAAAAACTATGTCATATGTCAGAACATGAAATGAAGATTCTCGTCAATCAAAAACTACTCCTAGGCTTGAAAGCGGTTATTCTACCGTTTTGTGAGCATTGTGTTACAAGTAAGAAAAACATATTAAAATTCAACAAGTCAATTGCTCAGAGTAAAACCATTTTAGAGTTGATTCACTCTGATGTTTGGGAAGCACCGGTTCAATCTTTGGGAAAGTAAAATATTTTGTATCATTTATTGATGACTTTTTAAGAATATGTTGGGTGTACCCGATCAAAAATAAGTCAGATGTGATGTCAGTTTTCAAAAACTTCAAAGCATAAATTGAAGTTGAAACTAGAAGGAGATTCAAGTGTTTAAGGACATATAATGTAGAAGAATATTGTAGTAAGTATTTTGATGCATATTGTCAACAAGAAGGTATCAAAAGACAAATTACTACACCATACACTTCTAAACAAAATGATTGGTAGGAAGGATGAATATAACGTTGTTGGAAAGAGTAAGAGTTATGCTCAGAACAGCTACTCTACCAAAATACTTTTGGGCAGGAGCAGTTCATATAACATGTTATTAGTAGATAGATCTCCATCAACAACAAATGATTTGAAGACACAGATGGAGATGTGGAGCAGAAAAACCAACCGATTATTCATCTCTTCATATTTTTGGTTGTCCTGTATACGTAATGTACAGCACTCAAGAAAGAACAAAGCTAGATCCAAAATGTAGAAAATATATTTTCTTGGGTTATATTGATGGAGTAAAGGGGTATTGCTTGTGGGATCTCACTACCCGTAAGATCATCATCAGTGGGGATGTGATATTTGTAGAAGATCAACTGCAGAAAGAAGGAAATGATAGCACTTCAAAAAAAGTATGGAGACTACAACATTACTGGTCGAAAATAATCCAAAATAAGAAAATTTAGATTCTTCTGAAGTAGCACCAGAGCACGAGGTACCAGAACCAATTGAGTTTGAAGTTTCTGAAGTCCGTTGTTGTGATATTTTATATTGTACCGCAAGTGTACGGTGTCAAGTTTTAGTATAAATCAGTTAAAAGAGTGTCGAACCCACAGAGATTGCGTTAACTCGCACAAAATACTACAATTGATAATCCTAACTCTATTTAGAAAATAAATAATAAAGATTTTAATAAATAAATAAAATATAAAAATAATTTGATAGGAGGAACTAATACGATAGAGATTCTGGATCCTGATTTAACCTAGTTGTCGCCTATGTATTTGTCATGTCAATTAATCCTTGTTCAGTTATATTGTTTATAAGTCAAGACTCCTAAAATATTCACTCCCTCTCTCGAGTACCGAGTGAAAATATCATCAACTATAGACTTCGATATCTCTATAAAAATCCAGAGTTAACAACTCATTACGATTTGTGATTCTATATTAACGACTTCAAAGGATTACAGATTCTCTCGAACTCTATAAAATCCTATGCTATATTCTCTAGATCTATTCAAAATCTCCTCTCCCGAGTGATAGATTCTAAACATTCATCATCTTCAATTGTGGCCAACAATCAAGAAGTATTAAACTCAAAAGAATATAAATAAATTAATAAAACTTCATAACAAAATTGATAAACAAAATACAAGGTTCAAGCATAAATTACATCATTCTCCAGAATTAAGGAGTTTAGTTCATGACAAAAGATAAAATCAATGAATAACAAATCACGAATCTAATGGAAATCATTAGAGTTCTAAGAAAGAAACAAGAAGATAAAACCCGAATTGAATCTCTTCCTCCTCGGATGTCACAGCCTTTGTCTCCTTTTGTCGCTCTTCAATCCTCTAATTGGATCTCTAAAAATATTTATTTCTGTGTTTTGTGCTGTGTATTAGCCTCCCCTTTTAATTCTGGACGAACTGTTGTATTTATAGTGGAGTCTGGGAGTCATTGGGTATCATTAGGGATCTTAAAAAACCCTAAAAAATAAATCCTGGATCGGGTTTGACACATTGCATCCGCAGCGCTGTGGCTCCAAAAGTGGCGCCTGGGCGCCAAAGTGTCGACAATTTGTATGGACACGTTAGGCGCCAATGCGCCTTTATTCTGCCTTCAATGGGGCGCCATGGCGCCCACTTTGTTTTTGTCAATGGCGCTTTATTCTCTGTATTAAGTATGTAATTTCAGGCGTTGTGGCGCCTTTGTAACTATTCAATGGGCACCATGGCGCCTAATTCATTTGTTCAAGTGGCGCCATGGCGCCAATAGCTCGGCCTTTTGGCTGTGTTTAATATTCTTGAAGGCGTCATGGCGCCAATCACTCCCATGCTCATCCTGTGTTCCCGAAATTTCCCAAAACACGTGCAATTGTTCCCAGATCCATGTATTAATGCTCCTACAAATAAAACATGAAATAAACTATAAATGATATTAAATATCTCGAAATATAACAAAATAACAAGCTAAGAATGCCCGAATAAGTGGGTATAAACCACACTTATCATCCGTCGATCAACTTGAGAGAGAAGACCTCCAAGTTGGCACTCAGAGTATGTTACGGAAAGCAACATTGTATACTATCTTTTAACAGAGGATGAAGAGCCATCAACTTTCCATGAAGCTACAAAAGATGTAAATGCATCTTTGTGGATGACAGCAATGCAATAAGAAATAGAAGTTTTGCACAGAAACAATAGATGAGATCTAGTACCATTACCACGTGGAAGAAAAACCATTGGTAATAAATGGGTTTACAAGATCAAGCGAGATAGTAATGATCAAATGGAGCGGTATCGTGCACGATTGGTGGTAAAAGGATATGCTCATAAAAATGGGATTGATTTCAACAAGATATTTTCTCCATTGGTTCGACTTACAACAGTCAGAGTGGTCTTGGCTATGTGAGATATCTAGAACAGTTGGATGTAAAAACTGTATGTCTTCAAAGAGAGCTTGAAGAATAAATTTATATGCTTCAACCAGAAGGTTTTGCTGAAATAGACAATGAGAACTTGGTTTGCAGGTTAAAAAAATCTCTATATGGTCTCAAACAAACGTCGAGATGTTGGTATAAGAGATTTAATTCCTTCATTATTTGCCTTGGGTACAACAGACTCAGTTTAGACCATTGTACATATTACAAGAGGTTTGGAAGTAATGACTTTATTATTTTACTGTTGTATGTGGACGACATATTAGTAGAATATCCTAACAAAGATCGAATCCAAGAATTAAAGGCATAATTAGCTAGGGAGTTTGACATAAACAATCTGGGACCAGTAAATAAGATTCTAGGGATGCAAATACACCGATACAGAAATAACATGAAAATTTGGATTTCTCAGAAAAATTAATTGAAGAAAATCTTACAGCGGTTCGACATGGAAGATTGTAAGCCAATTTCTACCCCACTTCCTGTTAATTTCAAGTTATCCTCTTTTATGTGTCCTAACAATGAAGCTGAGAGGAAAAAGATGTCTCAAGTACTGTATGCATCAGCAGTGGGAAGCTTAATGTACGCCATGATTTGTACAAGACCAGACATTACACAAACAGTGGGAACAGTTAGTCATTTTATTGCAAATCATGGTAGAGAGCATTAGAATGTTGTTAAGAGGATCCTTAAATATATCAAAGGAACCTCAGATGTTGTATTATGTTATGGAGGATCAGAATTAATTGCCAGAGGTTCGTGGATTCAGATCTTACATGAGATCTTGAAAAAACAAAATCCACTCCAGGTTATGTGTTTGTACTTGCAGGAGGAGAGATGAGCTGGGTATTCCAAGTTATAGAGTGTTGTGGCTTTGTCTATAACAGAAGCTGAATACATGACAACTACATAAGCCTGCAAGGAAGTTATTTGGTTTCAAAGGTTATTGGAGAAGCTCGGGCATAAACAAGAGAAGATTCCATTATTTTATGACAGTCAGAGCGCTTTATATATTGCAAAGAATCCAGTCTTTCATTCAAGAACAAAACATAAAGGGGGTACAATACCACTTTGTTCGTGAAGTAGTGGAAGAAGACAATGTTGGCTTGTTGAAGGTACACACCAATGAGAACCTTGCAATCGTAATGACCAAGCCTAAATATAGATAAATTTGTATGGTGTAGATCCTCTCATGGCTTAGTATAAACGTAAGCAGCTTGAAGACGGTAAAGTAGAACAGATGGTGTGGAAACTAATTGATTCTCAATCAAGTTTCCAAGTGGGAGAATTGTTAAAGTTAAAGAACTTGACAGGCACCGAAAGGTGAGAAGAAAATAAATAAATTAAAAATATGGATGGGACCCATATGAAAAAAATAAATTAAATTTCACTATTTGCACAATGAATCTCATGCCAATAAATAGAGACTTCATTTCATTATTTTCTTCATTATATTCTCAATTAAATCCTTTGTATTTTAATAGAGAAAAATATTGTTTCTTCTTAAGAGTTTGTGAGAGAGTTGTAATTCTCATATTCTAAGAAAGTGTGAGATTGTTCACTTCTTGTCTTTAGAGAGAGATTGTAAAACTCTTTCCACTATAGTGAAATCATTCTACTTTTACCTGTGGATGTTTCATTCACATCGAGAGTTTTACCTCGTTAAATCTATGTCTTATTGCTTTATTTTATTGTTAAGATTTATGGTAGGTTAAGCCTCCTAATTATTATTATACTGTTATATGGTAGGCAACGCCTCATGAACTAACAATTATTTTCAATTTCCCTTTACTTGTGTGTCAGCTTCAGCCGACGATCCCTTGACAAGTTTGGTGACGGGATTTCCAACGATTTTAAAAAAAAAAAATCAACAAAAAGGAGGAAATAATAAGACGAGGTCTTAGATTTTGTATGTCTTATATGTTGTAATCTTTATTAGCTTCGTGGATTACTTAATTTTTGGGTGTGGCCCGTGATGTTGGAATGGATTCTAAATCGCGTCAAAATCCTATGTCTTCACTACTTTAGGGAAATTTAATTAATTTTAATAAATTAATTAATATATATTCAGATAGAGCTAATTTATAACAAATATTTCTTCAAATAATTTAGAGGGAACCTATTCAAGGGCAAAGATTCAACTCGCCCATAGACCTCTCTTTAAGGAATACTCTAGGCCAATAACCTGTTGTGAATAAACACACAATAATAGAGGTGAATTGAGAGAAAACTCTTCTTTTATATATACACACAAAAGAATTACAAAGCTTATAATCCAAGCTTTACAAAAAAACTCTCAAACACTTTACTCTCTATCTTTCCTCACGATTTGGGATTTCAGGGATGGTGATTTTGGGTTCCTTATATAGTGCTCAAACCGCGTGAACAGTGTCACGCGGTTTGCACACACACACACAGCTCATGCAAATGCAAACAGCTCATGCACATGCAAAGTGGTTGCATGAAGACAGTTTGCTTTCGGTGCAAACTGTCTTTATGCACCACAAAGTCAACAAATCTCCCCCTCGGTGAAGATTTCCAAAATCTGAGCCGACCATCAATCATCCAAATCGGATCCTCCAAAGGATCCTCCCCTGGCTGCATCTGTATGACTGCCTACGTACCCTGAGATGGGATCAAGCCAATCGTAGTTCTCTGAATCTCCCCACTCTGACTATGTGGAGAGTTTTGTCATCCCGGCTATGGCACGACAGATTTCAAGCTTCTCCTTCGGTAAAACCTTCGTGAACATATCGGCACCGTTGTCGTCGGTGTGAATTTTCCTGAGTTCTAACAGCCTTGAGCTCAGGACGTCCCGTATCCAGTGATACCTCACATCGATATGTTTTGACCTCGAATGAAATGTGGAATTTTTACCGAGATAGATAGCGCTCTGGCTATCGCAGTACAAAATGTACTTCTCCTGCTTGAAACCCAATTCCTGGACGAATGTCTTCATCCACAGCAATTCCTTGCAAGCTTCCGTCGCTGCAATGAATTCCGCCTCTGTTGTAGAAAGTGCAACACATCTCTGCAACCTAGACTGCCATGCCACAGCTCCTCCTGAGAGAGTAATCAGATACCCCGAAGTTGACTTTCGGGTATCCACATCTCCTGCCATATCTGAATCGGTGTAGCCTATCAACACTGGTTTGTCGCTGCTTCCAAAACATAACCTCATCTTGGAAGTGCCTCGAAGATACCGCATAATCCATTTGATCGCATTCCAGTGTTCCCGTCCTGGGTTGACATAAACCGGCTGACCAATCCAACTGCGTGTGCTAAGTCTGGCCTCGTGCACACCATGGCATACATAAGACTTCCCACTGCTGAGGTGTATGGAACCTGTTTCATTTCCTCATTCTCTGTCTCAGTAGAGGGACTCTGTCTCGAACTCAATCTAAAGTGGGTAGCAAGAGGAGTGCTAACCGCTTTAGCCTTGTCCATCTGGAATCTCTGAAGTACCTTCTCGATGTACTCCTCCTGTGACAAGTATAACTTCTTGGCTTTCCGATCACGACCGATCCTGATGCCAAGAATCTGTTTAGCAGGCCCCAAGTCTTTCATCTCAAAAGACTTACTCAGTTGCTGCTTCAAATTATCAATCCTCGATTGATTCCTGCCAACTATCAACATATCATCTACATATAACAGTAAGATGATAAAATCATCGTCAGAAAACTTCTGAACGAAAACACAATGGTCTGAAGTGGTCTTCTTGTATCCATGCTCCCCCATAACTGACTCAAACTTCACGTACCACTGTCTCGGTGCCTGTTTCAAACCGTATAGGCTTTTCCTGAGTCTGCACACAAAGTCCTCTTTCCCGCTGACTCTGAAGCCTTCTGGTTGCTCCATGTAAATTTCTTCTTCCAGATCCCCGTGAAGAAATGCGGTCTTGACATCCATCTGCTCAACTTCCAGGTCGAGGCTTGCTGCTAAGCTGAGTACTACCCTGATGGATGACATCTTCACAACTGGAGAGAAGATTTCATCGAAGTCAATGCCTTTCCTCTGATTGAATCCCTTGACAACTAGTCTGGCTTTGTACCGGGGTTGTGAAGTATGCTCTGTTGCTTCACCCTGTACACCCATTTATTCTTCAAAGCCCGCTTGCCTCTTGGCAATTTCACCAACTCAAAAGTGTGATTGTCATGCAAAGATTTCATCTCATCTTGCATGGCTTCCTCCCACTTTTCTCTGTCTCCGTTTCCACAGCCTCCTGATAGCTCTCGGGTTCTCCCCCGTCAGTAAGCAGCACATACTCATATGCAGAGTATTTGGTTGAAGGTCGTCTGTCTCTGTCAGACCTTCTCTGTGGAACTGTTGGTGGAACTTCTGGTACTGGTGGTTGATCATGATCATCATCTCTGGGAGCTTCATCACCTGTACCCTCATGTCTGGGAACCTCATCTTCAACTCGAACTGGCACCGGTGTATGAGGTTCTGGATTCACATTTCTGTATTGCTGGGGCATTGTCTTCATATCCTTCTGGATATCTTCTATGGTCTGGTCTTCAACAAAGACAACATCTCGGCTCCTGACGATCTTCTTCTCCACAGGATCATACAATTTGTAGCCGAAATCATCCTGACCATAGCCAATAAAGACACATTGTCGCGTCTTTGCATCAAGCTTGGATCTCTCGTCCTTTGGGATGTGTACAAAAGCTTTGCACCCAAAGACATGTAAGTACCCGTACGACACTTCTTTACCTGTCCAAGCTTGGTTATGAACATTACCTTTTAGTGCGACCGCTGGGGACATGTTCAAAACATGTACTGCTGTGATGAGTGCCTCCCCCCAGAATGTCTTCGGCAGCTTGGCTTGTGACAGCAAGCTTCTGATCCTCTCGCACAAGGTTCTGTTCATCCTCTCAGCTAGGCCATTCAGCTGAGGTGTCTTCGGAGGTGTCGTTTGATGTCGGATTCCTTGCGTCTTGCAGTACTGATCAAACGGACCTCTGTATTCTCCACCGTTGTCTGTTCTGATGCACTTCAGTTTATTGCCGGTTTCTCTCTCTACCAAAGCATGAAACTCCTTGAACACTCCAAACACTTGATCTTTTCTCTTCAAGGTGTATGCCCAGATCTTCCTTGAATGATCATCAATAAATGTCACAAAATACAGTGACCCACCAAGTGTTCGTGTCTGCATCGGACCGCATACATCTGAATGTATGAGATCTAGTACCTCCGGTTTCCGTTGAGGCGGGGAGCTCTGGAAGGATACTCTGTTCTGCTTTCCAGCCATGCAGTGTTCACTTCCGTAAGTGTGAGTTTTTTAATTCCGGAAGAACATTCCGCCTGCGTAGTATCTCCATCCCTTTTGGCTCATATGGACCGAGCTTTTTATGCCATAGCTCGGCTGCCTCATTGCTGTTAACTGTATTTATGCTACTATTTGAAAGCTTAGCATGCATCAAATACAGAGTTGAGTCTTTCTTACCTCGTGCCACGACCATTGATCCTTTAGTGAGCTTCCAGCATCCGTCACTAAAGGTGCTGCAGAAACCTTCATCATCCAGCTTGCCTGTTGAGATCAGGTTTAACCGGATATCTGGGATGTGCTTGACTCCCTTCAACACTAGCCTTGTCCCGTTCTCTGTTTCAAGGCAGATGTCTCCAATACCGACGGCTTTAGACTGTCCGTCATTCCCCATCCTTACAGCACCGTAGTCCCCTGGTGTGTAAGATGAAAAGAAGTCTCTGCGAGATGTGGCGTGTATGGAGGCGCCACTATCTATCACCCAACTGGTCTCGTGGCTGGCAAGATTCACAACAGCTTCTTCATACATTATGCAGAAGTCTTTGGAGGTTTTCTCGGTGGTAGTAGCAACTCTTTCTTGGTTAGAGTCACCATCTCTCCTGGACTGCTCGTTCTTCAGCTTGTAACAGTCCCTCTTTATATGGCCTTTCTTTTTGCAGTGATAGCACTCAATATCCCTTGTTCTTGATTTCCCCCAGTTTTTGTCTGGTCTACCTGGGCCTCGGCTTTTACTCCTCCCCCTTCTGGTGTTCTTCTCTGTCACTAGAGCTTCTGAGGTTGAGGCTGATGCTGACTCCTGCATTCTCGTCCTCTTTTCTTCCTCGAAGATCCTGGTCTTTGCCATCTCCATAGTGACTTTCCCATCTGCGGCTGAATTGATCACCGTAGATCTGAACGTTTCCCAAGATTCTGGTAACGTATTAAGGAGTATTAAGCCATTTACCTCATCTCCGAAGTCTATGCCCAATCCAGACAATTCCTTCATGGTTCCGAGGAAATCGTTGATATGGTCTGCCACAGCTGTACCTTCCTGGTATTTCAAACCCATCATCTTCTTGATGTAGTACAGCTTGTTGTTGCCAGTCTTTGCTCGAAAAAGCTCCTCCAGCTTTCTCCATAAGACACGTGCATTTATCTCTTCACTGACATGGTTCACGATACTGTCGTCGATCCACTGACGAATAGTACTGCATGTTTTCTGGTGAAGATTAGCCCACTTTCCATCGGTCATTCCTTCTGGTTTCTCCTCCAGAAATACCGATCCATCATAGTCCTTCACATACAGAAGGTCTTTCATCCTTCCTCTCCATGTGAAATAGTTTGTACTGGTTAACAAAATCATTTTTCCGTTGCTCCCCTCCATCATAAAAATTCTAAGCAGAATTTCAAAAAACGGACCTCACCGTTGCGTCCGGAATGGTCGAAAATGGTGGAAATGACACTTCGTTTGTCAAAATCCGACACAGGGACCAAATTACAAATTCCAGAAATTACAGGGGTCAAAGTGCAATTTCCGAAAGTTCAGGGGCCAAAGTGCAATTACGGAAAACTTCAGGGACTATATTGCAATTTCAAAATAGTTCAGGGACTAAATTGAAAATTTTGAAAGTATAGGGGCTAAATTGTAATTTCCAGAAAGTTCAGGGACCTATCTGAAATTTACCAGGCACCGCTGACGTGGCAGCTGACTGGACTGCTGACTGTGCGCTGACGTGGCGCTGACTGTGCGCTGACGTGGCGGATGACTGGGCTGCTGACTGTGCGCTGACGTGGCGCTGACTGTGTGCTGACTGTGCGCTGACGTGGCGCTGACTGGCGCTGACGTGGTCGTCTTCTTCGTTGGGTTGGCGCGTGCGGCGCGTGTGGCGGCGTGTGGAGCGCGTGAAGCAGCTACTGACCGGCGCGTGCGGCGCGTGCGGCTCGTCGTCGTCCTCGGCCGTTTGATCCGATCGCCGGAAAATATCACCGAGCTCGTCTCGCCGTGAAAAGTCCGATGATATGCTCAAAATCGATTTTTGACAACTTTTGTCGGAATCGATTTTCCGAACCGAAACTTCGTTACTGAATTTCGGGATCCCTCCGTGGAACCGTAGCTCTGATACCACTTGTTGTGAATAAACACACAATAATAGAGGTGAATTGAGAGAAAACTCTTCTTTTATATATACACACAAAAGAATTACAAAGCTTATAATCCAAGCTTTACAAAAAAACTCTCAAACACTTTACTCTCTATCTTTCCTCACGATTTGGGATTTCAGGGATGGTGATTTTGGGTTCCTTATATAGTGCTCAAACCGCGTGAACAGTGTCACGCGGTTTGCACACACACACACAGCTCATACACACACACACACAGCTCATGCAAATGCAAACAGCTCATGCACATGCAAAGTGGTTGCATGAAGACAGTTTGCTTTCGGTGCAAACTGTCTTTATGCACCACAAAGTCAACATAACCTACTAATCCAATCCATTAATACTGGACATAATACTTATATAACGTAATTTCAAAGTGATGAAAAACTGAAAAACCAACTTTCCAATTGGATCTTTACTATAATGTTTTTAATTATGAACGACAAGTTTGTGTTTTTTTTTTACGATATTATAGTAACATAAAAAAAAATAATAATAATAAGCATAGCACAATTGGTTGGTCATGGTTAGGATCTCAAATCTCAAATATGGCTATCACAGAGGATTTTACTCATTATCAAAAGAAGGGGAAAAATAGTTTAGGCCACAATATCCAAAATACTTTTTTTTTTTTTGAACAGTGGAACTCATGCCACCAAACCACCCAAATTTGCATGCGTAAATTAATTAACATGGACCTTATACTTAAATTTGCAATTGATAGCCAACATAAGTGTGAGGCATGTGTTGAAGCAAAAATGCATAGAACATCATTTAATTCCATAGAACGAAGTTCTGAACCATTGGAACTTGTATACACTGATGTGTGTGATATGAATATTGTGCAAAAACGAGGCGGTAAAAAGTATTTTGTCACTTTTATCGATGATAGTACAAGATTCAGTTATGTGTATTTGCTGAGGAGCAAAGATGAAGCTATTGAGAGTTTTATACACTATAAGAACGAAGTTGAAAATCAACTTGGCAAGAAAATCAAGAGAATCAGGAGTGATAGATGTGGTAAATATGTGTCACCATTCGGGGAATATTGTTTCGTGCACGGAATTATTCACGAAACCACTGCTCCTTATTCTCCTCAATAAAACAGGATTGATGAGCGCAAAAATCGAACGTTGAATGAAATGATGAACGCCATGTTGAGAAGTTCTGGTTTACCCCAGAACTTGTGGGGGAAGCCTTGCTTTCCACGAACTACGTTCTAAACAAGCTTCCTCACAGAAGATTGGACAAGACACCATATGAGTTGTGGAAAGGTCACGTACCTTCTTACAAATACCTAAAAGTGTGGGGGTGTCTTGCCAAAGTAATGGGGGTATTAGAATAGGACCCAAAACTGTTGATTGTATATTCATTGGATATTCTCGCAACAGTAGTGCGTATCGATTCTTGGTACACAAGTCTGAGATTCCTAACATCCATCCGAATATGATAATTAAGTCAGGGAATGCGATATTTTTTGAAGAGACGTTTCATTGTAAGGAAAGACAAAGAACAGAGTCTCTCAAAAGAATGATTGATACTGTCAAAGACAGTGACCAGGTTAACCAAGAATCATATCAACGTGCAAACGTTGAGATAATCGAACCTAGACGTATTGGTCCCGATTTTCTGATATACCTATTAGAAAATGAGCCTCAAAGTTATAAAGAAGCTATGTCTTCTCTAGAGGCACCTCTGTGGAAAGAGGCTATTAACAATGAGATTGATTCAATCCTACAGAACCATACTTGAGAGTTGGTTGATCTTCCTCCAGGTTGTAAGCCACTGGGCTACAAATGGATATTCAAACGGAAGATGAAAACAGATGGATCAATAGATAAATACAAGGCAAGACTTGTCATAAAAGGTTATAGACAAAAGGAAGGCATTGATTACTTTGACACCTATTCACTAGTGACTATAACATCGATAAGAATGCTCATAGCCATAACAGCTATATTTGGTCTTGAAATACATCAAATGGATGTAAAGATGACATTCTTGAATGGTGAATTGGATGAAGAGATTTACATGGAACAACAAAAAAGGTTTAATGTTTCTGGACAAGAACAGAAGGTGTGCAAACTTGTAAAATCCTTGTACGGATTAAAACAAACACCTAAACAATGGCATGAGAAATTTGACAAATAGATGTTGTCAAGTGGGTTCAAAACCAATGAGTGTGATAAGTGTGTGTACACCAAATCAACTAAAAAAGGATATGTCATTGTGTGTCTCTATGTAGATGATATGCTGATAATTGGTAGTAATCATGAAATGATTCAGTCTACCAAAAACGTGTTATCCAGCAGATTTGATATGAAAGATTTGGGAGTAGCTGATGTGATCCTAGGAATAAAGATTTCTAGGACATCAGACGGATATATATTATCTCATACTCATTATATTGAGAAGATACTTGAGAAATATATCAAATGGGACCTAAATGTGGCTAGAGCCTCCGTGGACATAACTCTCCATCTATCAAAGAATACTGGCTCAAGCGTATCGCAATTAGAGTATTCGAGAATCATCGGAAGTCTGATGTATCTCACGAATTGCACACGACCTGATATCACTCAAGTTGTGAATAGGCTTAGCATATATACGAGCAATCCAGGACATAACCACTAGAAAGACATAGTAAGAGTTTTGAGGTATCTGAGAGAAACTTCAAAATATGGGCTACATTACGAGAGATATCCTGCTATTCTAGAGGGATACAGCGATGCTAACTGGATATATGATACAGTGGATTTCAAATCTACGAGTGGATTTGTTTTCACACTTGGTAATGCAGTCGTGTCATGGAAATCCTTGAGGCAAACATGTATTGCCCGGTCTACTATGGAATCAGAGTTCATAGCCTTAGACAAAACAGCGGAAGAAGCGGAATGGCTTAGAAACTTCATGGAGGATATTCCTAGTTGGCCCAAACCGGTGCCATTGATTAGCATACATTATGATAGCCAATCGGCTATTGGGAGAGCCCAAAATACAATGTATAATGGTAAGTCTCGACACATACGTCAAAGACATAATATCATACGTCAACTGCTCTCAAATGGCATAATATCGATTGATTATGTTAAGTAGAAGGAAAACTTAGCAGATCCACTAACTAAAGGTTTACATCGAGAGCAAGTTGAGAAGTCTTCGAGGGGAATGAGCTTGAAGCTTTTAATCTAAGAATTGTCACTGTGGAAAACCAACCTAGCTGACTCGAGATCTCAAGATCTAGGTTCAAAAGGGACAACAGAAACTTTGTGCAATTCAAAACAAGCACTGAAGAGTTTTGTACTCTTTCCCATTTCGAAAATGACGCCGAGTGCTGTCTGTCAAGGTTAGGATAAGCTAAGGCTTTTAATGATCACTATATTATGAGATGAGTCCTAATGGGGGTAAAGGCAGATTACCTCTTCATAGTAGATCACCTATTTCAAGTAAGAAGTGAGGCCGCTTCCATGGGATTTTTTAGGCTGATTTCCCTAAAGTGCTTGATGAATCCAGGATCGTTGTTCAGGGCCGAAATGAACACAACCGTAGAACGGGTAATGGTCAAAGTAAAGTTGTGTGTTGGCAATTATCTTAGTTTACACCAACGGCGGAACAGTTCAAGACTATGGGTCACTGGTTTGCCAAGTAAATCCGATTTTCATTCACTAGGAAAGGTTTAAGGCGAAAGCTACCTATTTCGATGCAGCTTTAGTTCACAGAAACTCTCTTAAGTGTCTGCATGAATATTTGAAGACTTGTGGGAGATTGTTGGAAATTATTCAATATTATATGGATGGAGGAGGGACATGTCCCTTGGATGGTACTCATTAGGGACATGTCCTCCAATTGAAAATAAAATGGTTATAGGATCCAAAGGTTGCATGGGAGAGGTATAACCTTTTGGGCCCAAGGGGTGTCCTTTAGGCACCCTTCCATGCCTTTATAAGGGGGCCTCCATGTTCATTTTTCGAGGATCCGAATTTCATCCAAAATTTTGAGTCTCATATTGTTGTTTGAGTCAAGAGATAGTCCCCCCATTATCAAGTTCGAGATCTTGTTAAGGTGTGCCCCTTGAACAAGAGGAATCCGGGTTATCCTGGGAGAACATTAGCCACAAGATCTGTAGAGCACTGATAAGTTCTTAAGGACAGAGAACCTTCTGGATCCAGACCACTGCATTCGTCATTATTATAAGGTTTTTCTTGCTCTTCAAGTTTTAGGGTTTTCTAGGGTTTTGCATTTAATTTTCTGGATTTGAATTGTTTAAAGCATGTTTGTTTACTGTTTAATAACACTAATATACCAACAGTAAGATTTTAAGATTAGCGTGGAAGCATCTATATGATTAGAATTTAAAATTTTCTTCCAAAACCGCTTTAAGGATCGTGGTTATGTCGCTATTGATATAAACAACTTGTTGTATTAAACTAATCTCCATTAATTTAATCATTCATGCATCTTAATTTTATTTTTTAAATAAATATAACATGATAAATAAATTATACCTCAATTGTCTTTATTCCCTTTTTAGAGTTTTTCCTTGAATCTCCTTACTTGATTTTTCCTCGAGATGTAGTGCACCAAATGTTGCAGCTCTAGTTGGCATACACGATCGCTTCTACTTACAATTCCTTTGCACTCTTGAGAACTTGAAACGCTTTTCTTTCTTGAACGTCGAAGTCTCGCATAAGAAGTGATCATGTGGGAGAATTTGAAAATCAACCTTTGAAGATTTTTGCATAGAGCATGACATAAAACATCAATTTTCTTATGCTAGAACACCTTAACAAAACGAGGTTGTTGAGTGTAAGAATATATCCTTGCAAGAAATGGTTAGGACAATGCTTAATGAACATCGCTTACCAAAACACTTTTAGGCTGAAGCTGTTAATACCGCATGTTTCGTGATTAATAGAGTGGTAGTGAGAAAAAGCCTTGACAAAACTCCCTATGAGTTATGGAAAGGTAAAAAACTAAATATTTCATTTTTTTTAAAGTTTTCGGTTGCAAACGTTTTATTTTGAACACAAAATATAACCTTGGAAAATTTGATTTTAAATCCGATGTTGGAATTTTTCTAGGATATTCTTCATCTAGCAAAGCATATAGAATATATAATAAAAGAACTATGATAGTTGAAGAGTCTATGCATATGAATTTTGATGAATCTAACAACTCTTCATATATCAACAAAGTTCTAGCTAGGAAAGATGATGATAATGGGGATCACTTGGGAGAGCAACTAAATAATCTATATCTAGATGATCCCAATGATCACTTGCAAGTTAAGGAGCAAGCACAACATAAAGGTAATGAAGAACCTCCTTAACAAAATCAAGGTGATAACTCTCCATCTTTTCCCAAAGAAATTAAATATGTTAGAGTTAAAATCACATCATAGGGAATTAATTATAGAAGGTCCATCATGCCTATCAAGGAATTCAGAAGTATATGGAAGACATCTTGCTTCCTCACCCAAACCTTTCTAGGAACCTCTTCCACATGAGTATTCCTAGTCAACAAAGCAAGTTTCTCACTAAGAAATTGTGTCTGTTTAATTAGTGCAGAAACTTGAGAAACTAGATTTGAAGTAGCAAATTTAGGTGACACACTCTTAGACCTCTTCTTTTGTTTGTGCAACATGAAGCACTTAGGCCTAATGTGTCATGCATTGCCACAGTGATGGCACACAGACACAAACCTCGGATGAGAGCGAGGTTTATCCACAACACCTCTATATCGAGGTTGGGCCATAGGAAGAGGAACCAACGGAGAAATCACATGACTACACTCAACAGGCTTCTTGCCTAAGTCATGTTTCGGAGGGACAAGCACAGTTCAAGACGATGACGCATTAGCATAATTAGGCTCATCACTAATCCCCAACATGTGGTCTAGTTGTTTATTTCCACTAGAAAATATAGACAATTGGACTATAGCATCTTCAAGTTCATCTTCTAAATTTTTGACTCTACTAACTATACCTATATTCCTCTCTTTGAGGTCATAAATCGTCACAAGGCTATGCTCAAACTTAGCTTGAGCTTCATTCTTTTCTAGCGCTATTTCTTTCAGCCTTTTATTAACTTCTATATTCGCCTTCTTGATAGCTAGACTCTCATTAAATAATTCAGTGTAGGCTACCTGAAGACTATCCTCATCAATTAATCATTGTGAGAGAATTCAGAATCAGCATTACTAATATTATCCTCTCTCTCACCAGACACACTAGCAGAAAAGGCAATAAAATTGCTCTTATCTTTAGAAGACTCATCAGAAGTATAGCCACCTTCTGAATCACTAAGGGAGGTTGTCATGGCTCTCTTACCTTTAGCCTTAAGGTATGTAGGGCACTCAGGTCGAATATGCCCATAACCTTCACACTTATGACATTGGATACCTCGGGGTTTGGTACCCATATCCTTTCTCGACTCACTTCTACTATGCCTATTATCTCTAGGCTCATCTTCCCTATCCTTATTACTTCTATGGCCATTCTTCTTCAGCTTAAGAAATTTCTTAAACTTCTTTGCAAACTTGGCCAAATCATGATCCTTGAGGGTATCATTATCATCACTAGACAGATCATTAGCAACTTCCTTCGCGATTTTCATCGCTACAATTTTTGGCTTAACCAGGAAGTTTCTTCTCATAAACCTGTAATTTTTCTACGAGGTCATCTAATTTAAGCTGATCAAGGTCATTACTCTCCTCGATGGCGGTGATCTTGGGTAGGAACTTATCAAATGGATTTAAGGATTTTCTTAACTATCATACTGGTAGGGATAGTCTCACCTAGGTTAAAGCTTGAGTTAACGACATTGTTAATTTCAGCGTAGAACTCATCAAATGTCTCATCATCTTTCATCCGGATGACCTCAAACCTAGTAGCAAGATCCTGGAGTCTATTATTTTTAACAGACAATGTGCCTTCATGCACAGTCTACTAGATGTCCCAAGCATCCTTGGTTATTTTACACATGGAGATTCTCCTAAATTCAGCAGAACATAGAGCACCTTGTATGGCATTAACTGCCTTGTTGTTCCTATTGCTATCATCAAATTCGTCCTTGGTCCATGTCAATTTATCTTTAGGAGAAGAGACCCCATCAACTAAAATTACGGAAGGTTTCCATATGTATTCTACTGTCATCTAAACCCTCTCATCTAAGGACTTAAGGAACGCTCTCATACGAACCTTCCAATGTAAATACTTTGTACCATCAGAAAATGGCGCGAAATTTAAGGGTTGACTACGATCCATAGCTACTGGGTCAAAGATCGAGTTCAGGCTATGATACCAATTGAAGGTTCGTGTTTATCCAAGGTTCTGACCCTATGCAAAATTTAACACAATAATCAAGATAAGTCATTATTAACGTTACTATAGATTCTCAACAGGCAACCACAATATTAACATAATTCATATAAAGCTGAATATTAAAATCAATCACACAAAACCAACACAATAATTTTGGTGACGAATTGGAAAACTCGTGTGAGTAAAAAATCACTCCGGGTATCTCGGCTACTAGCCCAAATCCATTATAAAGGGAAAATCTTCAAGTGATGGTAAAAGACCTGTGGTGACAACTCCACCGACTCTAGTACCTCTAGACTGCAAGAACTCAAGGAACTCCTCAAGCCCATACACCATAATTTTCTTCAGAACCTCTTAAGTCTCTGAGTGATTCAACTCTGCAAGTACGTCGGAACTCCGACTACCAATCTTCCTCCTTGAGAACTCTGAAAGATTAGAAATTTTGGGTTAGGTTGTGTTGAAGGTTTATCAAAGATTGATTCTCATCATAAACAAAGAAGACAAGAAGATGAAAGAAGTCTTCAAGGTGAAATCAAAGAAGGTTGAAAGCTTTGAAGGATTTTGGCTCAAAGGATTTTTGTTTCAACCCTTGAGGAAAGTGGCTACATGTTCTATTCATAGGCAGGGAAATGTTCTAGGGTTTTTCAAAGGCAAAAGGCTAAAAACGCGTTCATATCATAGTCGCGTTCGAACGTTTACTCGAACGCACGACGAACGTGTGCCTACTGGAAAGACTCGTTCGAACGCTACTCGAACGCACCACGAACGTGTGCTCTCTGGAATGTCTCGTTCTAACGCTTCGTCGATCGAACCTCGAACGTTTGCTCTCTGGAATGTTTCGTTCGAACCCAACAGCGAACGTGCCACTAACGCCACACGTTCGAACGATTCAACAAACGTAGTACTAAAGAAATTGCTCCAACTTTGCCAAATATAAGTCCAATTGCTCCAAGTACTTCAAGACTTAATACAACTCAATTGAACTTGTTTTGTTACGAACATTGCAAATAAAAATGGAACTGAAAAAGTTTACAATGAGATTTCATGTGCTGTTTATTTATTGATATCTTCGTAGGATCCAGTATTTTGCAGATGTTACTTTATACCTAAATCGATCGATTCATCGGTTCGATTTGAATTATGAACCGAATTGATTACAATCGATCAGTTTAATTCTCATGTAAACCGAACCTGAATCGAAAAATCAAATTGAACAAAATATATCGGTTCGGTTTGATTTAATCAATTTGGTTCGATTTCAATTTTTATACCCACACCTAATAATTTTTTTTTGACTAAAACTCATATCCCACCTTCAGAAAAACCACCTCCTCAATCCTTTCTAATTCGATCATCGGAGTGTTGGGATGGACCCGAACATCAACTATAACGGGTCTCTTAGTTATCTTGTAGTTTCTCTCGAGATCGTCCCAGAAATCTCAGTTTTTCATTCTTAAGCTCAATGTCACTCCTCTTTTCTTCTCAAAATTGAAACGCGGCACAAAATGGACAGACACACATATATCACATCGTATAAATATGATAATTTTGAACAATGATAAAATATCAAGAAAAAAATTTGCTTTTCTAAGCCCTATTGTCAGTATCATTGACATTATTTGAATATTGACGGTAACTAAAAATATTTTTAAATAGTCTAATAAAAAAAAAAACAGATGCTTCAGAGAGAAGAAATTTTGTTATGAATGCATGGTAACGTTCGAATAACAAAATGGTAGTAGTTATGTAATTCGCGATATCTGTTCCTACGAGGTGCATTTTTTACGGCTTGTATATTTTTTAACTCGTGAAACTGTAAAAGAAACTAAGCAATCAAAACAGTGAAAAAAAATAAGTCCTCAATGGTTTAATGTCTTAAGATTGTAGCACCAAAAGGTTGGAATATCTGTAATTAGGATGGTACCGAGCAGGATATGAAATTCCTTATAATTCAAAAAAAAAAAAGGTAACAACTATATCCAAGAGGGGGAGAATTAAGTAAAAAAAATATTAATGCGGAATTATAAATCTTAACAATTTTAAGTTTTCAAGCTTTATTGACAATTATAAAATATAATATTGATTTTAAACAAAATTACACAATCTAAAGATAATGGAAGAGAGATACAACACCGATTTTATAATGGTTCAGCCCAATCACTTGCCTATGTCCACTCTCTTCAAGATTACTTGAAAGTTTCACTAGTTTCAATAAACTTACAACCAAAAGATTTTTTCACTAAGACTTATTTCAAACCTTTTACACCAATTCCACCCTTGAGAGTACTCACAACTCACACAATGGATTTCACACAAGTGTTTTGAATAATGAAAGTTTGTGTTTACAACACTATTTGAGAACTCAGTGAGTGTGTAACCCAAATATATATAAGCCCACTAAAATGAATGTAATGAGCTTATGAAACGATGAGAATGAAACGATCAAGAAGGTTTAGTATTTTTCTCAGATTTTGCTTTCAATATGATGTTGGAAAGCGTAAGAACTCAGCAAAAATGGAATAGGGTCTCAACTTATAGTAAAAATTTCGAGCAGGCCCAACTTTATGTCTTGAGACCGGTATGTCAGTCTATATGGATTGGTATGTCGATCTAAAGTTCAAACAGCTATTGAATAGTTCCTTTTGAGCATTAAATATGCCACATCTACCGGTATGTGTACCGGTATGAGTCATGCCGGTTCTAGAATTTATGCCAAACACACAGGTTCACTAGTATGGACACCTGTATGGTTCATGCCGGTTCTAGAGAGTATGCAAAACAAACAGGTTCATCGGTATGGACACCGGTATGGTTCATGCCGGTTCTAAAGACTTGTTTTTCTTCAGGTATAACGATATGGAGGCCGGTATGAAGACTATCTAGTTTGAGAAGCTATGCATTACTTATTCTTATCGAATTTTTTATTCAACTGGGCTACCAAAGAAGGCAACTAGCCTGGCAAAAAGAAGAACTTCCACTAGTTGATATGGAGACCAGTATGAAGATTGATATGTATCAGACCGATTCCAGAGAGCATGCAAAAAAGGTATGAGATACCAGTATGTTGGTATTAGGGACTGATATACCAGTCTCAGTATGTAAAACTCAGTAATGTAGTTCAAAATCATTTATGTACTTGACCCTAAGACTTATATGAACATGCATGAATCCTATAAGCTTAAAAATACTTGAATATCAATTCACTTACATATAGAGTCTTAATGTATAAGATCTTGCATCACCGCTTCTTGATTGAATTTTGTCTTTGTGTTGATTTTGCTTCGAAGTCGCTAGTGTTGCATCATCAAAATTCTTCATTGAGCTGGCGCTTACAGGATATAATACGAGATTGTCAATATCCATTTACGTCATGTTCAATCAATGACTACGAAAATTATCTCTTTATCCATCTCTAATATATCGGGCCTCCACGAACCCCGAATGAACATAATTGGCCAACTATTACATATATATCTGGTGAACATACTTGGCCAATTTATGCATTCACCAAGACAACCACATTATACTTCAACCCTTTTTTATTATCATTATTTTTTTCATAAAATTATTTGAAAATTGCAATGAAAGTTTTGCATGCTGATTTGGCTTGGTTGCAAAAAATTAAGATTTGGTTATTAAGTTCTGGATTCCAATCTATGGGGTGTATTTCTTGTAAAAACTTGAGGTAGTCGGAGGTTTTACCTGCTCCGTTTAAGCTTAGGTCGGATGATTTAGCGGTGAGATTTCCAATATTCTCAACAAAATGTTTACTTTAAAAAATAAAAAATAAAAAATAAAAATAGTTGGCATTTGCATTTCTTTGTGTAATCAAGATATAATTTTTCATTTTAGTTTCATTTTTATAGAGTAAATATTTTTTTTATTTCGGTTTGTATGTGGGAAGTAACAACATATTTTATTGTATTCAAAATCAATAATGATAAATGTATATCGAAATGACACATCGAAAGACACACCTTAGACATAATAAAATTGGAAATTAAATAAAATCAATAGAAACTCAGAAAAATCAAATTATTTATGCTTTAGGTGTGTTTTTATGTGTCTCATTTGATTGTACGTACACCTATTAATTCTCATTCAAAATTATATTAAAAATATATTACTTTAAAAATTAAATAAACAATATTTGATTATATTTTGTCCCAAGTTGATGCATCTAACTTTATCTAACCAATTTGGAATTGAGAATTAGTAACCTAAATAAGTAATGACACCCCAACATATATAATCCTACTAACTCTCTGAATATATATGCTTCATTCACATGCATAACTTTCCTTAAAAGTATAATTTTGGCAAGAGATATTGATACAATTTAATGCATGCACAAGAATGGCATTGAAATTCAATTAAATTACAAACAAATACTTCAACATTTTATTCTATGTGCCAAAAGATTTGAAAACAGAATGTGAAACTTGCAGTCTTGAGCCCCCAAAAATCATTAAGCTTACTAGTATTAGTTGGCAGAAGCTTATTTTATGGGAAAATTAATGCTCTCATTCTATTTAGAAATGTGCTATAGTGTTTGAATTGTGAATAACTCCATCTAAAAAATTTGAATTGTGAAATTTGGAACTAACAAAATATTGAAAAAATATGTAAGAATTCAGTGTTGGTTGTCCTCAAGGAGCGTGGTTAGTGGTGTAGGACTCAATAATTAATATTGAGGTTCTGTGTTTGAGTTTTGAGAATGCATTTCTTATAAGAGTATTGGGACAGTCGAAATTTTTACTTGCTTTGTTTAATCCCGGAATAAATGATTTGAAGGTGGATTTCCAATAATTCTCAAAAAAAAAAAAAAAAGTGTCGGTTTATTGTACGGTCACCCAAGTCCTCTACAGTACTCTGCCTATCATATAATTGTGGTATATTATAGTTGTAACAAAAAAAAAAAAAAATTGATTGGTAAAAATAATATGTGATAATTATAATATACAAAAGTTATATTATTCATTGTCACATAGTGGCCAAATTAATGAATTTGGATCCATTTCTGATCTGAATTATACTAAGTTTTTATAATATTCGATAATACGTGATTTAATAATAATATACGATTAAATCTATTACATTTAAATATATATCTAATAATTATCAACCTCCATTTATAAGAAGCTCAACTCGATACCGAATTCAGGTCCCGAACAAATGCTTTTGGACTAAAAAGTTTTCCGAGGAAATGTCCAAAAATAAAACTGAGTGCTGTGCAATTGTAGCCGTTCAACTAAAGAAATGGGGTTTATGCGATGCTTCTCCAAAAAGTAAATATCAACATCAAAACTTTATTATGTTCACATTATCAAAAAAATATAGAAGCAGTTTATTAGTCAATCTTTTTTTTTTTAAATAAGTTAATTTCTTTAATTTCCTCAGTTAATCATTTAATTTGATGGTAAAAATAGTAATGATTCAATTAAGAACATGTCATGGCATTGACAATAGTAGAAAAAATAATAGGAAAAGGATAGCTGGACTTATAAGATTTATGTCAAGTTTATAATAATATCTCACTAATCCCACTTTGGTTTTTTGCTAGCTCATAATACTTATGTCATGTTTCAAATACAGAGAAGTGACAGCAATGGCTTACTACTCAAACATGAAAGTTCAAGTTCTCTTGTCAATCATCTTCTTCTCATGTGTCATCTCTCTTTCATTTGCACAAGATTCTGACTTCAAATTGCCACTTAAAGCTGTGAATCTTGGAAATTGGCTTGTCACTGAAGGATGGATGGACCCTTCTCGCTTTGATGGAATTCCCAACAAGGATCTTCTGGTGCATTAGCTGAAATATTTCATTTTAATAATTTTTTTTTACCAGGAGCCTTGTGAATTGACTACGATTTATTTATTTATTTATTTTGCTTGATTTTGATTTATAACAGGATGGAACTAAAGTTCAGCTCATGTCAACAAGGTTGCAAATGTATCTTGCTGCTGAAAATGGAGGTGGCACCATTGTTGTAGCCAACAGAACCTCAGCTTCTGACTGGGAAACTTTCAGGGTTAGTGCTATTTGATAAAGTTTATGAAATTGTTCGTAACTGATGTAATTCTGCTTAATTTTGAAAGCATTACGGCTAAAGTGTTTCTTGGTCACATTAATTTACTTAGTTGTGGAGGATCAATGAGACATATTACAATTTTAGAGTGAACAACAAGCAGTTTTTCGGATTGGAAAATCATGGCCAAGGGGACGGACTAGTAGCAGATTCGAATACAGCCGGTTACTCTGAGACTTTTCAGATTGTGAGGAAAGATGATGATCCTAGTCGAATTCGTCTCAAAGCATCAAATGGGATGTTTCTCCAGGTACTTAGCTTTTGAATTGATGTTAGAATTTGAAAAAAAAGATGCTTGATTTATTTGTTTTGCCAATGTGATTAGGCCAATTCAGAAACTAGATTGACTGCTAGTTATGGAGGCTCAAGTTGGGATGATAATGATCCATCTGTTTTTAAAATGAATATTGTCCGTACTTTACAAGGTGAATACCAAATCACAAATGGCTATGGCCCTGATAAAGCTCCACAACTACTGCAGGTAAAATTCAACTTGAAACTAGAACATGGTAATATTATTTAATTTGAGTTAAAAGAAAATTGATTGATCATGTGGATAAATTCTTGTAGGATCATTGGAACAGTTACATTACCGATGATGATTTCAAATTCCTGTCATCAAATGGTATAAATGCTGTGAGAATTCCAGTTGGTTGGTGGATTGCAAAGGATCCTACGCCGCCAAAGCCTTTTGTTGGGGGCTCATTGCAAGCCTTAGACAGTGCTTTCAGTTGGGCAGAGTGAGTATTTGTTGAATCATTCTTAAGCATTTTATTTGCAGACAAATGAGTTTTTTAACTGCTGAAGTTTTTATTTTCTCTGCACACAAATGCAGGAAATATGGGATCAAGGTGATTGTTGATTTACACGCGGCCCAAGGTTCGCAAAATGGTAATGATCACAGTGCAGCCAGAGATGGTTTCCAGGAATGGGGAGACTCTAACATTGCAGATACTGTTTCTGTCATTGATTTCCTCGCGGCAAGGTTCATTTAAGACACAAATTTTCTTAGCTTATAGTTGAATCAAGTATCTTTATTGAATTGCTATACTTACCTTGTCACTCTAAGCAGATATGCTAATAGTGCAAGTCTAGCTGCCATTGAGTTAATGAATGAGCCTGCAGCTCCTGGTGTCAATTTAGACAGTTTGAAAAAGTATTACAAGGCAGGATATGATTCTGTGAGGAAATACACATCGACTGCGTATGTGATCATGTCCAATCGTCTAGGACCTGCTGATCCGAAGGAACTACTCTCGTTTGCAGGAGGCCTTACTCGCGTAGCCATTGATGTTCACTACTACAATCTCTTCTCCGATAACTTCAACAACTTAAATGCGCAACAGAACATCGATTATATTTCCAACAAACGAGCTTCTGACCTTGGCACAGTCACCACTTCTAATGGCCCTCTAACTTTTGTTGGTAAGTCAGTTTTACGTTATAGCACAACTTTCGCTTATTCGGTAATGAAATCGGATATTTTTTTACCTATTCGGAAATGAAATCGGGCATGTAGGGCGGCAAAAGTGGCATTTTTTATATGCTAAAGATACCTACACTGAACTTAGAATCAGATTATGAAACATGTGGGTTAATTTTTGCAGGGGAATGGACATGTGAATGGAAAGTAAATGGGGCGTCAATGCAAGATTACCAGAGATTTGCAAATGCTCAACTTGATGTTTACGGACGTGCAACATTTGGATGGGCTTATTGGGCTTATAAATGCTCCTCCAATCACTGGAATCTTAAATGGATGATTGAAAACAGTTACATAAAATTGGTTTAGAATCCTAAGTATGATCACCAGTTTCTTCTTGTTTAATTATAAATAAATGCTGGTTTTAAAACTTCTGATACTTGTTATGTTTCAGTTAGCAAATTTTCGGATTGCATTATAAATGCAAAGCATTGGGCGAAAATTTGCAGCAACTGGCTGGTCGCTATGTGATAGCGGCTAACTAATTAGCTGAGAATTTTCAATGAAAAAAATAATATTCAACCAAAAAATCAACATATTGGTGGTAATAAAAAAAAAAAAAAGTAATAATCAAACATATAATAAATGTTGAATCCAATTTAGACTGTGACTCAATTATATCAATAGCTGAAACACAATTAATATTCAACCAAATCTTCATACAAACATGGGTGGCTATAGCATGTTTAATTATCAATACTGTGGATTTTTTTCACTAATCGTTTCATATAGAATCCATTTTTTTATGCCAATTTTAATTTAACAATAAAAGGGGAAAAAATATTGCCTTCAAGATCTCATGTTCAAGTCCTGGATAGTATTTTTGTAAGAGTATGAAACAATATCGATTTACCCACGCATCCATATCGGGGTCATCTATATCAGGATCCAATAACTCCGATATGGATGACGTGGGACTTCCCAATATTAAAAAATTGGAAAAAAAAAAAAAAAAAACCAATATCGGTGTCAAACAATTTTGGGCTGGTGCCAAAATTAGACTAGGCCATGTATTATTAACTTACAAAGGCCTATTAGCACCTTAATTTTATAGACCATATGATCTTTATAACCCACGCAGTTCATTTATCATCTCGTGTAAAGAAAAAAGCTATAAGATCTTATTAACATTCATCAAGGTTTTACTCTTAAAAAATCATTTGTTTTGGTGTTTGAAAAGGGAAATAAAATGTAAATCAAATCTTAGAGCAACTTAATGATAAAGGAAGATTTGATGGAAATTTTTCACTAAATCATTACTGCAAAAAAAAAAAAAAAAAAAAAAAAACCAATGGCTTTGTTAGAAATTGAATGAAATATTTCTGTATATTCAATCTTTTTTTTTCTTTTTTTTTTCTTTTTTTTTTTTTTTTTTTTTTTATAGTAGTTGAGCTTTTGTATAAGCAATGTAGAAAAGAAATAAGGAAACAAATAATAATATTATGTACAAGAATCATAACGGTTCTGGTAACATAATCTTTGTGATTCATCAAAATGTGTGCAAAGATTATAACTTGATTATTTTCTTAACATTCCCTCAAACTCAAATTGATGAAAGAGAAGAAAGATTTAGTTTGGAAACAAACTCATGAATATACCCTGAAAGTTGAGGTTTGGTAAAAAGATTAGCAGACTAGAATTCAGAAGAAATTTCATGAAATCGTACAATACCCTGAGTGATATGTTGACGACCAAAGTGACAGTCGGTCTCAATATGTTTTGTGTACTCATGATAGACATCATTATGCGCAAATGATACTTTTGTTATCACAATATAGAGGTGTAGCATAATGTGGGACTCTCATGTCACCGAGGAGACAGCGAAGCCAAATTATTTCTTGGGTCGGTACAACGAGAAATAATAGATTGTTTCTTGCTACTCTTAGAAATAAGAGAATCACCCAAGAAGATATAGAGATCAGTCGTAGAACGCTATTTAGTGGGGTTATTCGCCCAACTATCATTAGAATAGGTACGAAGCTCAAGAGATGAGTGAACAGAAAAATTAAAACTATGAAATAGAGTGCATTTGATATAGCGGAGGAGATGAAGAATAACTTCATGATGATCAGAGCGAGTTGCGAACATAAACCGACTAATAACATGAACAACATATGCAATATCAGGTTGAATAATTATTAAATAGACTAAGTTGCTAATTAACTGTCGGCATCAAGTATATAAGTACCATATGTCACTGTAAGTTAGATCTTAGGATCAAGATGAGTGGATGTGATCTTTTTGTCAGTCAACTCTGCTCGAGCAAGTAGATCATAAACATATTTAGCCTTAGATAAATAATAATCAGTCTGATCAGAAAGTACCTCAAGGCTAAGAAAGCAACTGAGATTACTGTTGTGATATTTTATATCGTACCGCAAGTGTACGATGTCAAGTTTTAGTATAAATGAGTTTAGAGTGTCGAACCCACAGGGATTATGTTAACTCGCACTAAATACTACAATTGATAATCCTAACTTTATTTAGAAAGAAAATATTAAAGATTTTAATAAATAAATATAAAAATAATTATATTGGAGGAACTAATACGATAGAGATTCTGGATCCTGATTTAACCTAGTTGTCACCCATATATTTGTCATGCCAATTAATCATTGTTCAACTATATTGTTTATAAGTCAAGACTCCGAAAATATCTACTCATTCTCTCGAGTGCCGAGTGAAAATATCATCAACTACAGACTTCGATATCTCTATAAAAATCCAGTAGTTAACAACTCATTACGCTTTGTGATTCTATATTAACGACTTCAAAGGAACTAAAGATTCTCTCGAACTCTATAAAATCCTAGGTTATATTCTCTAGATCTATTCAAAATCCCCTCTCTCGAGTGTCAGATTCTAAACATGCATCATCTCAAATTGTGGCCAGCAATTAAGAAGCATTAAACTCAAAAGAATATAAATAAATCAATAAAACTTCATAACAAAATTAACAATTAAAATAAATGTTCAAGCATCAGTTACATCAGTCTCCAGAATTAAGGAGTTTAGTTCATGACAATAGATAAAAATAATGAAAACAAGTCATGAATCTAATGGAAATCATTAGAGTTCTAAGAAAGAAACAAGATGATAAAACCCGAATTGAATCTCTTCCTCTTCGGACGTCACCGTCTTCGTCTCCTCTTGTTGCTCTTCAATCCTCCTCATTGGATCTCTAAAAATATGTGTTTTGGTATTTTATGTTGTGTATTAGCCTTCCTTTTTAATTTAGACGAACTGTTATATTTATAATGGAGGCAGGGAGTCATTGGGCATTTTAGAAAACCCTAAAAATTAAATCCTGGATCGTGTAGGTTTTCTGTCCGCAACGCTGTGGCTCTTTGAATTGGCGCCATGGAACAAATGGCTCGGGAAAATGTATGGGCCATTGGAAGCTTGAGGTGTCATGGCGCCTTTGATTAATTGGGTAAGTGGCGCCATGGTGCCATGAGTGTATGGAAATTGTGGCGCCATGGCGCCATGTAATCTTGGACTTAGAGGCGCTAAGACGCCTTATGTAATTGAGTGGGCGTCTTGGCGCCATGAGTAATGAGCAATTGTGGTGCCAAGGCGCTATGAGTAATGTGATGGGTGGCGCTATGGCGCCTTGGTCTCGGCCTTTTGGTTGGGCTTTGTGAGGCATGTGGCGCCTGTGACATTTCTCCACTGGTGCTCTCGTCTTGTGTCCTATACTCCCGTATGGTCTCCAAAAAATGTGTAAATATCACAGGATCCCTGTATTAATGTTCCTATAAATAAAAACAGAAAATAAATTATAAATGACGTTAAATATCTCGAAATATAACAAAACAATAGGCTAAGAATGCCATAATAAGTGGGTATAAACCACACTTATCAATTACCAAGATCTTTTTATCTTAAAATGATAATGAATAGATGTCTTGAATGCAGAAATACCTTCTACATCATTTTCAATGATATTCATATCATCCACATAAAGAATGAGAAACATACAGTCTTGGTTTGTCTATCGAATAAAGAAGGTTGAATCATAAGCGTTGGATGTGAACCTAAGTTGGTAAATTGTGTTGTTGAACTTATCAGACCTTGCACGATGAGCCTCTTTAAGGCCATATAATGCCCGATGAAGTTTACATATTTTGTGAGGAGGATGAGAGCAACTAGATGCAGGTTTCATATAAACTTCTTCTGATATATCACCATTAAGAAATATATTTTTAACATCCATTTGAAATAATATTCGCCGACGGAAGGTTGTAACAGCTAGTAAGTTACGGACAAAAGTAATGAGAGAAACTGGGGTAAAGTTTTCTTTATAATCAATTCCATATTCTTAAGAAAGATCATATGCATAAGATTAGCTTAATACCTTTCAATAGACCGATCAGACTTAGTCTATATTTTATAGATCCATTTACACCATTTGCATATTTTTTTGGTGGAAGATTAACTAAATCCCATATTTGGGATTTTTAATAGCCTGCAATTCCTCAGCAATAGCTTGCTGCTAAACAATGTTAGAACCAGCCTCTGGATAAAATTAAAGCTCATATAAGGTGAGATTAGTAGAAAAAAATGAAAATCTCTAAGTTTGATTGGATGTTCTATCGCCCTACTAGAACGGCGAAGTTAAAAATATTACCTGAAGAGGACCCACGAGAACTATATGTGTCAGTAGTGGATCCATTAGGGGTCGTGGATGAGTTGGGATTGGCTATAATATTCGTAGAATCATATTTCAGAAGATAACATAAGTTATCATCTGAAAATAAATCAATAGTGTTAATGTAAATAGGATATTTGGCGAAGAAAGTATAGGTTGAAATTTAAAATAGATGAGAACATTTAAAATAGTGTTATAGCTATCATCATGTATTTTTTTGATATATTTATAACAAAATGGCCTTCTCTCAGTGGTGCGTGGAGTTATATCATGAGTGCGAATCATATTACTGTCTATTCAGAATCGACTATGGAACTTACATCCGGATTTCTATCCTAAATAATACGGGGTCATACAGTCGAATATAAAACATGTCCGACTAGACATAAAGCAAGTCTATCGGATATAGAGCAAGTTTGGTCGGACTTCATTTGCATATCACACAATAAACATAGCATGCATGTTATCTTATACAGTAAACTAAACATATGCGCATTATTAACTAAAGTAGGAAAATAAAATAATTAAACATACATAAACTAATGCAACCGAGTAACATAAAAAACTAACTAAACATACGATTAACTAGAGAAATCAGTAAACATAATCTGACATATTTATGGGCGGCCGAAAGTGTATGCATGTCTAGTCGAACATAGTGTACGTCAGGTCGGAGATACTGTGTCACAAAAATAGAATCTCAAATATGTCGGAAAGATGGTGCCCTCAAGTCCTATCTTTTCTATGTAGTTTGGCTTTGAAGACACTTCTGAACGTCAGGTCACTGCTGGATAAGTACCAGGGGGAAGGAACTCCAAAGGTGAGTGTTTGCTTCTCACGCTATCTTTCTTTCTCTAAATGTTTTTAGATTTTTAGGATTTTTATTTGTGTCAATCTCTCTCTAAACTCTCTCCAAAAATCCCCCCTTAGGAATGAGGAACCCCAATTGTAAAGAAAATGAGAGGGGCTGAGAATGGAAAAGGTGACACAATCCCCTCACATTCTCCAGTGATTGCCAATCTGTTGTGTCAGTTACAGTTCGAGACATATCCAATCAGATATATATTTTGATATATACATCTGGCTGGACATAGACATGCCCGTGATTCTAGCAATTGAAGATATGCATAATTATTGCCAGCTCGATACATGTCCGGTCAGATATTAGATTTTAATTATATATCCGGCCAGACTTAATCAAGTTCCTTAACTTCAGTGACTGCCAATCTGCTCATTCACTAACAGTTGTGTTATATCTAACCGGATGTATGGTTTTTAGATCATGTTCGGTCGGATGTTCTTGTTTAGAGAGAAGGTATGTCAGACATAGGTGATGTCCAATTGGCTTTTTTGGCTATATTCTTTGGAGTTCCTTTCCTTCCTGGTTCTCATCATTTTAATTTCCCCAACTTTCATAGGGTGTCCCTGTAAGAGGCTCATCATCGGGTTATGTATAAAAATACAGTGTCTATAACGAGATATGTAAAGACGATTAGAGATAGGATCCCAACTCATGTAACTCTTATGCTTAATTCTATATCCTAAAAAATAATATAACCAAGTCTCAGGTTCTAATTTTGTATGTTCATAAGGTTAAAGAATGACAAAGTATACACAACCAAATATCTTGAGTAGGTTATAGTTAGGAAAGTACCATATAGTTTCTCATAAGGCGATTAGTTTTCCTGGACATGAGATGTGATTCGATCAATGGTATTGGTACTAGTAAGAGTAGCCTCTCCTCGGAAACATTCTAGACATGATAAAACACGAATTGTATCTAAGATATGTATGTGTTTGCGTTCGGCCCTCCATTTTTAGGGATATTCTTGGACAAGACCAATAACATATAGTACTATTTCAATTTAGTAATTGTAAAAATTCTAAATCCTTATATTGCATGGCATTGTCAAAATGAAAAATTTTATTAGTACGAGAGAATTGTGTTTCAACCATATTAGTAAAGTTATGATAAATGAAGGAAAATTCAAATCTATTTTTCATAAACTATAAAAATATGTAACGAGAATAATCATCGATAAATAGCATAATGTATTTAGAATCACCCATTGTATGAGCAGGAGATGAACCCCAAATATCAAAATGCACTAGGTCAAAAGGAGAATAGGAATTTGAAATACTATTATTAAAAAAATAAAGCAGTTTACTTACCTAATTGACAGGGCATACAATCAAATTCTTTATCGAGAATAGTGTCTAAATGACCACTAGACTATAATAAGCATAAATGATTAAGAGAATGGTGTCTCAATCGAGAGTACCATAGAATGAGAGATAGAACTAGTGAGGTGTATATGATAGATTGAGATAGAGAAACGCGTAGAGGAAGATGAAAACTAATGAACTCAAACAAACATCCAATCTAACGGTCTATCCCAAGTGTCTAGCTAGTCTGTAGATCTTGCATATAACAATCAAAAATAATAAATAAAATATTAAGGCCGAGTTTTACGTAATTGGCTAACAGATAAGAGATTTAGTGTAAGTTTATGTTTGAGAAGGGTATAAGACACAAATATATGCGAAAATGAAATATTACCAAGATGACTCGGTGTCATAAAATAACTAACAGCTATTTGAATAACAGGTAAATTTGGAGGAACCTATTTTAAAGTAAAAATACTAGAGTCTGTAGTCATATGATTACAACAAGCGAAACTAAAATACCAAGAGACGATACCTTATGTAGTAGTAGAGGCATATATATTTTCAAATTGGGAGGCAATGGATTGGAATAAAGATGTTAATTCCTGAATAGGCTGAGATGAAGATGGATGAGGATGTTCAGTATCACCCTGATCATCAAAAATAACAACAAAGATGGATTAGTGACTCTTGAAAGAGGAATTACTTGTTAGGAATATGTCATATACCCAACTTGTCAGTGGGTTACATGTATTTGTACTTGTAATAGAATATGGCTGTAATATTTTCATTAAACAATACAGTGGTGTTTATTTAATATCCGTGGCTCATATAAATCTTTATGGAATGATTTACACTTATAATAAAATTCTTGGAGTAATAAAAGGATGTCTTTCAAGCCTTATGAGAATCTTTACTCTTAAATATTCATAGTCATAGATTTGTGAACAATCAAGGCATTCATAAAACAGATAGACTAGCATACTGATATGATCCGCCCTTAAGTTGGATATCTGATCTCATAGGCTACTAGCGGGGTTTTGACCGTTTGATGTATCACATGGGTGCATGATTGATTCATATCCATCGAATTGACCACCGAGAGTTTTCACATGGAGTGTTTATCTCATATGTCTGTGAAAAATATCATGTATCGATTGTATGACTAGTCTTTAGACTTGAGGTCCTTACTGTCTTGTGTATGGATCAGAAAACTTCGACATTCTTCATTATTTGATTCATATAGTTCGTTGTAGGGTCTGATTGAGTCATTTGTTGAAATACATGAAGGTTGTGAAGATGCAACAGATGATTGTCACTATCTCTCAGATAACTTTTAATTGTTAGAGTCGTATCCTGCTACGCAAGTTTATATATTTGATTAGTGATTACTATTGTGGTCACAACAAAAGAATCACATGAGATTCTTGGTTTACCATAAATCATGGTATTATCAACAATATACCTTTACTCATATGAGTAGACATTTTTTGTGTCATAGGTCATTTGATGGGGATACAACGAGGCGATAGACTGTATCATATGGGGAATCAAATGCGAAATGGGTACTTATCTTTCCATCTCATTTAGGGTTATTGACATATTGCTAGACAATAACCCTGGTCATTGAAATTGAACGACTATATGATAGTTATCATTGGAAGGTAATTTATGTCCGATTAAATTAACTTGAGAGGAACCCAAAAGGTCACACACAACAAAGTACAAAGACATGGTTAGGGTGCACAGTTTTGCAACATGTTTGATTGTTGTGGAAATTATTTATAAATGATTTCAATATGTTCAATTATTGGATGAATCATTTAAAATGTTAATTAGTGGCTTAAGGATGTTTGAATATGGATATGGGCACTTTGGAAAATCAGATTGGGCCATTTATGGAAAGTTCAGTCAACTGAACTTTAAAGATCTGTCGATTGAAGTCGGGCTGATTTAGAGTCCAAAATTTTAATTTTTGAAATTATTTTCCCATTTAACCCAAACCCTGATTAAGGTTTTATGAACATACACCTAACACATCATATCATCATGTTAATATCCACTGGTTGAGATTAAAGAGCTCTTAATCCCACATTATATAGTTAAATGATTATCTTAGCACTAGAGCATTATATAAAGATCTTTTAATCCCAAATTGGATACTTAAATAATTATTTTAGTACTAAAACACTTTATAAAGAGGTCCTATAGTGCTATATGTTTTAACATTTGATTTAAAAAGTGTTCAACTCTAGTGCTAAGAGTAAGCCATGAAATTATGGAGACTTGATTCAAATTTTGATGTGAGGAACCACTAGTATAATACTTTAAGTATTTGCCTAGGCTAGCACCAAAGGCAAGATAGTTGTGCACTCAAGGCATCGACCTTGTTATTATCGTTTGGCTTTGGTGTGTGCATTTTTATAGGCCACACACTTGGATGATTATTTGGGAAGCTTGAAGGAGTTCGGGAAGTTCGTTAATAGCTTGTAGAATTGATGGAGGACTAAAGAAATCTTCAGTTCTTGTAAGTTCTCATTCTCTTCACTTCCATTTATGTTCATATGATGTTAGCATGTTTATGAGTTTTTATTGCATGAAACACTAGAAATATGTTTAGGATTGTAGAATAAACCAAAATAAAGGATCTTGGGTTTTTGACATTGGCCAAAAAATTTTAATTTATGCTATGTATCCTGACTGCGTTTCCAGTATTGTGATATGATATTCTATTAAGACATTTTTTCATAATACACATGTCCAACTTTACGAAAAATCCTACAGTGCTGTGTTGGACAAAGTAGTAGCAGATGGCCAGACAATTTAGAATAACTGCATAACTTTGGTGTAGAAAGAGAACTTTGAGGAAACTGAGGAGTAGCAAGCACTGTATTTGTGATCGGTGTATTGCCCGTAAATGCCGAGTTTCTTCATAAATGAGTTTGTCGATGGTAAGATCCAGATTAAACAGTAGATTTTGATGAAGTAATGAGGCTCAAGTGGGCTCTTATTTATTGTCAAGGTCTATGATGGATTGAATCAACCTTTTTCAACCTCTAAAGTCTGTGAATTTCACAGTATCGATTTTGGTTTCAAAGAGAGTTGATTAATCCCAGATAAACTATATATTTGAGTGAAAGTCGATAGTAGACTAACCAAGTTCCTGAAGTATTTGATGCTAGCTACATATCAACTTATACTAGTGTGATATATCAGTACTCAGTAGCAGTATAGTGATCATCAAGAAAATCCCAACCACCCAAATTCTAGACT
Organism: Zanthoxylum bungeanum; assembly: GCA_019454045.1. Classification (NCBI taxonomy): domain Eukaryota; kingdom Viridiplantae; phylum Streptophyta; class Magnoliopsida; order Sapindales; family Rutaceae; genus Zanthoxylum; species Zanthoxylum bungeanum. The sequence goes on along the minus strand of SKCR01033471.1, from coordinate 168,995 downwards.
GAGAGTATGTCCTGATGAGTTTCGAAACTAGATAATGATCTTGTTATTCTGCCTATCTCAATCTTCAAGGTGGTCAGTTCTTCATTTTCGTCTTTATGTTAAGCAGGTTCTGTAATATTACTAATGACATAAAATAAAAGCTTGTGTCCTTTGAGAAAGTTGCACATAACTTGTGCCCACAAGACATAATTATACCCATCCAGGGTAATCTAAATAGGCTGTGAGACATATTATTTCTCCATTGGAATAGGAAAATAAATTAGTAAAGTCTGTGAAAAAAGTACCATGTATGGTGCAAAACTACAAAAGTCGAAGCCTTATAACAAATAGCCTAAAATTCCAAAACTTATGAAATAGCCCAAAGTCAGAAATATACGAAAATAACATAAAAATCTAGAAAATTACATAAATATCCAGAATTTAGAAGTTTACAAAAATAGCCAAAAAAAAAAATATATATGAAATAGATCCCTGGAATTTTTAAAATTACCAACAGAGGTCAAATTTACCAAAATATGACAGAAATACGCTTACTGGTTCGGGAATGGTGGAGCAACCACTAGAGGTTGTTTCGGAGGTCGGACAGAGAGTGATCGTCCAAAGACAAGTCGACTGGTGGTGGTGGTGGTGTTGTGAATCACCTTTGGAGGAGGAAACATGAAATATAGGGTTTATATTTCAGTTTTGGTTCGAATCGTGGCAAAAGAGGAAGCAAACAGGGCTGAGATTCCTAGCAACGGACTCATCGCCTGAATGTGCTGGTGCATGGAGTAGATGCGCGGAAAATGGCGCTTGAATGACACATGTGGCGGTGGTCTAGTGGCCGGTGATCATAATTGTAATTGAACTCATGGAAATAACCGTCTGATACCATATTAAAGACTGAATGAAATAATTCTGTATATTCAATCTAATTATATTTATAATAGTTGATAAACTCCACTATTAAGAAACTTTTAATAAACTCGACTAGGCTCTCGAAGGCAGAGAAAATATAAATTAAATTATCTTCGAGTTTTAAATATGTACACAAAAAAAAAAAAAAAAAAGTTTTAAATATGGGTGAAAATTTAACAAGACAAAAACAAAATGAGTAAATTAACACATGAGTTGACTTCACGAAGAAGCAGCTTTCACTGGCAAACACTTTCTGCGGTTTCAGGAAGCACTTTTTCTTACACATACTGTTGTCCAAGCTTTTTGCATCCACGAGCAATACTGTATCATCTCTGTCACACAAACTACATTATCCTATGTGCAATTAATACAAACCTAGAAAAGCACTTTTACAAGAAAGCTAACCAAGTTGTACATTAATAATAATGGCGAAATAATTGTTAGTTCAGTAATTAAAAACAGTGAAAGATATAAAAATGAAGCTTTATTTCTCAAAACCTTTTGAATCAGGGTAAAAAAAAAAAAAAAAAAACAGCCTTAGGTCGCATCATGACTCAGGGTTCTAAGTTTGCCATTAATGGAGGGACCTACGAGCCCTAACTGTAACGGGTGGTCATGGACTGTGGCTAGCCTCTTGTGGATAAGTGTTATTGCCATAGCTCAGCTAATTAAATTTTTATTTTTTATTTGGCTCCAGCTAATTTATGATATGGTAGAATAATTGTTAGGGTTTTGGGATTGAATTTGGATGGAGTGTTTAGTTGAATTATATTAAATTTTTGATAATTTTTTATCATGTGTTTTTAATGATTAAAATTTAAATATAAATAAATTATTATTCTATAATTATAAATCATATACTTTATAAATAACTTAATATAAAATATTAGTTCAACATCAAATTAAAGTTCCTTGGGATTATGGGTTAGCTTTAGCGATAGTGGATTATATTGTTTACATATGTTGGCCATGCATGGACTTGAAAAAATATGAGAAATTGGTGTTTGATGTATTTTCCTTTTCAACCTTTTAATATAAGTTACTTGGTCATCTGTTCAACAATCCAATAATTCATTGTCACGCGTGTTAAAATATTAATAAATAAAAAAATCAGTATTAAATCATACATCTTATTTACTAATTTGTTGGTGATATCATGTCACTCATGTCTATGTTGCACCAAAGAATTACTCTTAATTTACCGAACTTTATGGAGAAATTTTAGAATGTAACTGTAATATCACATCACTCATATAACAATTTAATATTATTTTGGCACGCATACTAAAATAATGAAAAACAACTAATAAATGGTAATTTTTTTAATATAATCCCTACATGTTATATAATTATTTGTTGGTACTACTACGTCATCTATACAGTACTAAAGAATTTATCAACTTTTGGATAGTAAGATTTAAAAAAAAGGGTAATCAAACTTTATAAATAGAAATTTGGAGCTTTTCAAATAATTGGTATCCAACTCCAACTATAATTAGTCTATCAATTATCTTCTAGTACTGAAATGTAAATCAATGCATGATAACTTTATAAATTTACATTTTTCCTTGACAATCTCAATCAGTGTGGGCTACGACAGTACTACGACAGCACTACGACAGCAGAAAATATACAATACAACGGAAATAAAGTTTGAACCATTTTTCATATGCACAACGAAATTGAACCATTATATATATATAAATATATATAATCATTTATGAATATGTATAATTTTAAATCCAAATAAAATAAATGAGCAATGATATTTGATATAAAAATGTGAAAAAATAGTAGGATGTTGCCCTTGGGATATATAATGCATAATAGAAAAGGAAATAAAGCTTTACAATAATTTTAATTATTTAAAAAATGACTAAGAAAGGAAATATTGAGTAATCTTTCCTCATAATGGCATATTTTAATATTGAATTAATGGTTAATATTTGCTGATTTTTTACTTGTAATTTCTCATCGATCTTTATTTTGATTTTTAATTCTTAAATGATATAAATGCAAAGGCTGAGGCAGGAAGGATCTGGTGGTGTCGCTGGCACACGACAGAGTCGAAACGACACGACGTGGTGAAAACGACAGCAAAAGAATAGTCCAAAACACTGCCCCCGAAGCTACCGATACGAGGTCTCGTTCACGAAAAATTATATTATGTTTCGAATGTATATGTCATTTCTCTCACAGCAGTTGGGTCTCACACAATTATGGGACCCAGCTGCTGTGAGAGAGATGACATATACACCCGAAACATGATATACTACCTCTTCGTTCACCACTTTCTCTTTTCTTACATTTCTCCTTTGAGTATTGATATTTTTTTTAAAAATAAAATAAAATAAAATAAAAGGATGATATTTTAAAATAATTTTAACAGATAATATTATTTTGGGATTGATTTTATCTCCCTTTATACAAATATCATTTTCCTTTCACGTTTTGTTTTCTCTTTTACACGTGGCGGTAATTATGTTCATGGGGATTCTTTGAGCTACATTAATTGGAAATATGTTATATTTAGTAACGCTAATCAGTCACACAATGAAATTATGGAAAAAAAAATAATTGAGTGTGGATTAAGACAAAAAATAAATATATATGAGAATCAATCTGGGTTCATACCAAGAATATCGATTATGAAAGCAATACACTTCCTAGGAAGCTTGATGAAACATTATCGTAATAGGGAGAAAGACCTCTATATGATTTTTATAGATCTAGAAAAAGCATACGATAGAATACTAAGGGAAAATCTTTGGAGATTACCAGAAAAGAAAGAAGTTCTTTTTGCTTAATTCAAGCTATTAAAGAGATGTATGAAGGCGTAATGACTTGTATCATGATTCAATGAGAAATAAGAAGACACTTTCCTATTACCATTGGCTTGCACCAAGGTTATGCACTGAGCCCTTATCTATTTGCTGATGATATAGTATTGAGGGATGAGTTTAAAGAAGGTATAGAGGCTAAACTTGATATGTGAAGAAAAACCTTATAAGTTAAAGGTCTCACATGGTGTGTGAATTTAACAAAGATCGTAGATGTAATGTGGCAGAAGTAAGAATTGACGACCAACCAATCTAAAGTAGCGAGTGTTTTAAGTACCTCGAGTCTATCATCCAAAATGATGGAGAAGTCAATTGAGATATTACGTATAGAATTCAATAAGGTTGGAGGAAATAGATATGTGCATTTGAGGTTTTATGCGATCACAACATCCTTTTAAAACTTAAAGGAAAATTTTATAAGACTACCGTGAGACCTGCAATGCTTTATGGAACATAATGTTAGACAATAAAATATCAACATGCCCAAAAGATGAGGTAGCTGAAATGAGAATGTTCAGATGGATGTGTGGGTGGATTAAGAAAGGCAGAGTTAGAAATGAAGTAATTATGAAGAAATTATGGATAGCATCGATTGATGAGAAGATGAGAGAAACAAGGCTAAAGTGGTTTGAATATATCAAACGTAGGCTTTTAAGTGATCCAATGAGAAAATAAGAGCAAATAATGTTGTCATGTGCCAATCGAGGAAGATAAATGCCTAAGTTGACATTGACAGAAATCATAAAAAGATACCTAAGTTTTATGAAGTTTTATGAATCAATGATCTCATATAGAGCACTATAATGTCAAAAGATTCATGTAGCCGACCCCACATAGTGGGAAAAAAGTTTTGTTTAATTTGATTTGGTTATGTTCTATTTAGTACAAATATGTTCATTATAATATTTTCATAATCCTGTGGGCACTAAATTTATTTAATCAATGTGCATCCCGGAGAATTTCCAATAACCCTTTTTTTAATGTGAGGTAAAAGTTAATTATTCTTTTTTCAAAAATAATTAGGTGGATAAAGCCTAATTTTAATTTATTTTCTAATTACTTCCTTAAGATTTGAACTTAAATGACAAGTTAAATATAACTACTTGAAAATCACCGGACCATGGTCATTAGGGCAGTTTGAGGTTAGATTTCATGTGTAGTATGTAATATATGTATGTATTATTTTATTGATGTTAAGTCATATATTGGTTTCTTCAACCCTTTCTTTATGTGACTGACATAAGACTGGACTTGTTAGATATTATGGAGGTTTAATGAGCACCATGCCGAATTTCCCTACCAATATTTGTTTTGTTTTTTTTTTTTTTACTTTGGCCACTCGAATCATATTATTTAAGTTCTTTTTTTTTGTTTTTGGAAAAGATGGAAACCCCGCCACCAAAGTCCAAACCACCCATTCTGGGCCGCGGCACAGGTAAAACCACCGGCTGTCCCAGGCTCTTACAAGAAGTGCACCCCCTGGATTCGAACCCAGAACCTCAAGGTGAGATCATGGACCCTACACCACCAAGCCACACCCCTTGGGGATATTTTTTTTTTTTTTGCTTGTCAAAGATCCTACTTCTACAAAATGACTATATACATCAAATTCCTATTAGTTAATGATTTAGTCACCATAGAGAGAACGTTTATAAATCATTCATGTTTCATCTAATTGCCCAAATATAGTATCATAAGATGGTAGTTGGTGCTTAAATTGTTTTTTTTTTTTTTTAAAAAAAATGAATTAGTGACCCAGAATAGGATAATGATGACGGTGAAATAGTTGATTTAAAGATTTGAATTCATTTTGTTCCCTATCTAATCGTTGACTCTCTTTTTATTGAATTAGGTAAGATGTTAATCATTTGATTCTTTCTTATGATACATTTTTAAATTTAATTAAATCGTGATGCTTTAATTTTCAGTTATCAAAAGATTAGCTTATAAATTTCTTTATATTTATTTATTTAAGGCATATAGAATATTCTTAGTCCTCCAGAGCATGATTTAGTGGTGTAGGGTTCATGATCTCACCTTGAGGTCCTGAGTTCGAATCCAGAGATTGTGTTTCTTGTAAGAGTCTGAGATAGCCGAGATTTTACCTGTTCCACTTAAGCCCAGAAGCCAGAAGGGATGATTTGGCGGCGAGATTTCCAACGATTTCAAAAAATAATTAAATAAATAAAAATAAAAATATAGAATCTCCTTTCCACGCATATGAAGGAAGTTTGAACTTTATATATTTTGTTTCAATTAACATTGTATAACATCAAATTAATCAAATATTACAACAAGGTTCACATGTACACTTACCCATCAAAAATTCCCTTAAAAAAAATTTATGTAGATTTATTAAATACATGTATACATTCACATGTACAAATACCCATCAAAAAAATATATGTATACATTATTTTATTTTTAATTTTTTACGATATATGATTTGGCAAGATTTTGGATGTGGATCTAATTGGGATGTAAGATTCTTCATCCATTCTCATTTATTTATTTTAAAAAAAATATATATACATGATTTTATCGGATGATTGTACATAACAATATACATAAGTTTTTCTCAACCCACTAATTTGCTTATGTAAAACAAAAGTAAAAAAAGCTCTGTATAATTTCCTCCATATAGCTAGCTTCCTATAGGGCTTCCCTCTCTTGAGCAGTTGCTAGCTTCCAGTGTAGTTTCATGTGACGATTTGATAGGGAAAGGGATCAATGCCTAGAATCTAGAGCTACCTTCACAAGCAAGCATATAGTTCCGTTTTTGAAGTTTAATCCTCAAACACTAATCATCTTTTTTGCCTCAATTCGGGATCAGAGCTTAACATAACTAAACAAAATGTCAAATTAATTCATCATCAAAACTTGACATTGACCCAACACCAAACACTTTCTCTCATTATATCTTTATCTCTCTCTCTCTCTCTCCACATTCAACCACAAATTCAAATAAAAAGAATCCAAAGTCATTATCCACAATTAATTCAGTACCATAAAATTTGGATCAAAATTAGAATATAAATTTAATAAAATTTTAAATTTTTAAGTGTATAATATAATTATACATATGGATCTCATTTTAAAAACTCGTCTAAATGCTTTCTGTCTGTGTCTGTTAGTAGATTTAATTGAATTTCAATTCATCATATACCTTTTTGCCACCTTTTGCTACATTGCCTTGTCTCCTATATATATAAGTGATGCTATGTCTCAAGCTTCAACCAAGAAACTGATATTACAAAATCATGGAGGTTCGATCAAGAAGAGCCAGAGAAAGCAGCAGCCCTGACAGGGCCAAAATGAGCATGCAGCCAAGTATTAAACCCATTAAAAAACTTCAAGTTGTTTATTATCTCACCAGAAATGGCCAGCTTGAGCATCCTCATTATATGGAAGTTACCCATTTGCCCAATCAACCTCTTCGTTTGAAAGGTTTTTTTTCCTCTTATTTGGCTTGTTGATTTTCTCTATTTTGAGCACTTAATTAATTATTCAACTTATGGCTTGTGGGTGCATAGATGTAATGGATCGGCTGACTCTTCTTAGAGGCAAAGGCATGCCCTCACTATATTCTTGGTCATGTAAAAGGTTAAAAAAAATTACTCAAAAATTTAGTTGATTTTCACCTTCAATTTTCTCATAGCAAATTAAGATGTTTAATTTTGTATTCACAGGAGCTATAAAAATGGTTATGTATGGAATGACTTGGCAGAAAATGATGTTATTTATCCAGCTGATGGAGCTGAATATGTACTCAAAGGCTCTGAATTACTTGAAGCTTGCTCTGGTAATTACTACTTACATACCTCCACATTTTCTCTGTTTGATTTTTTTTTTTTTTATATATTAAATATTACATAAATTTAAATCATACATTCTATGTGTGAGTTGGATTTGAAACCTATTGAACAAATCGGACACTAGACGTGGTTTCCGAGACAGCCGATTGTCTGGACCCTAATTTTGGGGCAAAATTAGGTGCACTAAATATAAGAAAAGATAATATCTCTCTTTTATTGATAGGAGACACATATTTGATAAATTTTCATTAATTTTTACCATGAATTTTCTTGCCTACAGAAAAATTTCAACAGCTTCATGTAAGCAACAGACAGCAAATGAATCAAGAACCAACAAGCTATAATTTGAATTCAAAGCCCAAACCACTCTCTCCAAATCAACACCAAGAGAATCAAGAGGATGATCAAGTAGATGATTCCAATGAAGAAGATGAAGAGAAAACAAGCTACAGTACAAGCTCAACAACACCCGGCTCTCATTGCTCAAGAGGCGTTTCAACAGACGAACTTGAAGACCAAGAACCTAAGAACTCTAACCCTAGCCCTAACCCTAACCCTAATATGAAAAGCAGTAGCAACAACAATACATCAAAAAGATTTGAAGATGGTGACCCAGTAGCTAGCGAGCCAAGCCGAAACTCATCGGTGCTTCTTCAGTTCATTTCTTGTGGTAACCTAGCGGTTGCTAAAGCCAAGAGCATGCCCAGTTTCAGGCAACCAGCTGCTTCAATGAATAGTAACACTAATAATAATAACAATGTGGTGGTGATGAAGAAGAGGGGTATTGATTATAATTTGCATAGAGGGGTTCTTTGTAAAAGTGCAATAAAGGTTGTTGAAGAAGAAGAAGAAAAAATGATTATTAATTATATGTCTGAGAATCCAAGATTTGGAAACTTTCAATCTGAAGAGAAAGAGTATTTTAGTGGGAGCATTGTTGAATCTGCGAGTAAAGACCAAGTTGTAATTCAGCCTGTTTTGAAGAAATCAAATTCCTATAATGAAGAAAGGTTAGTCAATTACTTTTTTTTTTTTTTTCTCTTTTTCTTTTTAGCTATCATCTATCATTTTAATTAGGACATTTTTTACTTCATTTTTGCTTGTGTTAATCTTAGGACAAATGTTATGCTTTAAAGTTTTTTTTTTTCCACCTAGCTGCCAAATAAGTAACTGGCTTTGGATTATTTAGAAATGATTTACACCGGTTGAACCGTTCCGAAAAAACCGACAGAACCGGCTAATATCAAAAATAATTTTATTTAATTAAAAAATTTTAAAAATATTAATTTTTAAAATTTTTAAAATTATCCAAATCAGCGAATTAAACACTTTCAAAAAATTATTAACTAGGTATGCCAATCTCATATAAAAATTAGGAAAAATAAATAAATATCAATACTATTAGTTCATTCACACAATTTTCTTTTTTCCTTTTTATTTGAAAATATTTATCAGAAATTGATTGAGCCATCAGTCCATCAATTGCCATTTTTTTTTTAAAAAAAGTTTGTTATATATTTGAATGATCAGGAGCACGAAGGGTGGAATGGGAAGGGCAGTAATGGAAGTGGAGGAAGAGAAAAAAAGCAATTATGCAATGAAAGTGAAATGTATTCCTCGAAAGAAGAAAGCTTCATCAGCTTCAAAGAAAAACAAAAAGTGATGAATGATGTATTTATTTTCAAGTTAATTACAGTTGGTATTAGTTAGTAGTAGTGGAGTTGCTGGTGTAGCAATAATTAGAAGTTATTAGGGTTTTTACTTTTGACTTAATAATTAACACAACTGTTTCTTGCGGTGGAAAAGTTATTAGGGCATGATGTTGAAATTTTGAAAGGATGTTTAGGATCGTTCTCTATCGTCTGATCTTATTGAAATTCGTGGGTCTAACTCAACCCAAAAGTCAGCTTAAGAGTTGAAGGTTGCCCAATGTTTATATTTTGAGTTTAATTGTTTATCTCAGCCGATGTGGGATATTGTCCTCAACACTCCCCATCACGTGCAAACCGATCTTTTGTCTGGTTCATGTCACGTGAACAGGTAGTGTGGGCCATCCCGTGCATGAGTGTGGCTCTGATACCATATTAAAATTCGTGGGCCTAACTCAACCCAAAAGTCAGCTTAAGAGTTGAGTTGCCCAATGTTTATATTTTGAGTTTAATTATTTATCTCAGCCGATGTGAGATATTTTCCTCAACAAATCTTGTTACATGCATTTAATACATGATGGATCACATAAAATTCATTAAGATATATTCAAAATCATTGGTTCATCAAGATCAATAAAATTTAAATATGATTTATATTCATATGAACACCATTTATTATATATTTAAAAGCGTAGCTTCTCTTGCATGTTAATTATTTATTTAGCAGTCTATACTCTATAGGCTTGATCATAAATATGGTTATTTATTTATTTTCAATACAAATAAATCATTTTCTTTTTTATTGTTTTTGGTTTGTGCACAAGTGGGCCCTTTCCAATGGGCCAAGAAACAGCAGTGGGATAAGTGCTTAATCTGTTTATACTAAGAACATGGATAAATCTATAAAGAGACTTGTATTTAGCTCGATTTTTATGCCATTTAATCTTCAATCGTCAAAGGCAATATGTGCTATTTGTTTCCATGTGTTCCATGGATCAAATTTCTTATACAACATGCAAAACTCTTGCGAAACAATTATCCAATTAACTAATAACTATGGTATCCATACCCTCCAATTAAGATATAAATGTCTTCATCTATAAAAGAATTCACACTCATTTATGTTAGTGATATATTCTCGATGATTGATTTTAATGATGCAATACTAGCGGTTTCGATACGCATTTGCGAGCGTTACAAAAAATATCAAAATAAATTGAATGTGAAGACTCTAGAGCTTAATGAAGAAAATCAAATGAAGTTTTATAACTTAGAACTCTCAAAGTAAGTGAGCTGATAATTCATGTATTCTAAGTATACCGTGACACTTGCCGGTGTGGCTTTGAGACCTCTGCCACCACTTAGCCAATATACATATATATAAATCCCATTATTGTTTGCTTAGTTAGTAATTACTAATCTTTATGTCTGTTCCATTAAGATTAGGTCTAGAAAAATTACAGTAGGATCTCGACGTACACACAATCCATTTGTGGTTCAATTTTTCTTGTGCATTTAGCTAGCTAACTTAAATTTTATATTCTATCAAACCCATTTTGCCACTATAAAAAGAAGTTCTTTAGAGTCCAAAGTTTTAAAATCGCCAAATAAATCATCGCTAAAAATATATTTACCATCGCCAAAATATTACGACGCACGTAAAAATGAAGCTAAAAGTGCAACATTTAGCGTCGCCAAAGGACATTAGACCCTAAAAATTATGACATTTAAAATCGCAATATATATTTTGATGCTAAATATCAACCTTTAGTGTCGTATATATGTTGCAATGTTAAATGTCATAATTTTCAGTATCGTTACATGCACTTGACGCTAAAGGTTACAACATTTAGCGTTGATAGTTAACTTCGACGTAAAAAATCTAAAATTTAGCGTCACAACCAATTAATGCTCTTGATGCTAAATGTTGTACCATTTAACGTCTAATATATATTACGACGCTATATGTCATACATTTAGCATCGCTATTGATATCAACGATACTAAAAAATATGCAAAAAAAAAAATGCATGCCTCATTCTGTAATTTATATTCATTCTTCTTATTCATTTTTCAATACCCATGTAAATAATACACATTTTCATCATTTTCAACCACAGTCTAACACCAAGCTAATTAAGGTATGTATTTTCTGTAATGTATCATTGTTTACTCATTGTGTATTTTTGAGTAAATATTAGTTTATGAAATTAGCTAATTAATTAAGGTATGTATTTTAGTTTATGAGTTAATAATTTTTTTATATTTTGTAGATATTTTTATTGATATGAATAGAAGTTGGATGAGTGTGTCCAATAGATTGAGTATCGAATACCATAAAGGGTTGGAAGAATTCATGGAAGCAGCAAAACTAGTTGTTGATGAAGAAGGTTATGCGCATTGTCCATGTAATAACTGTTTGAATAGGAGAAATGAGCATTTGAGCGACTTTATGGATCACTTACACATGCTGGGAATTTCAGTGACCTATCAGATGTGGGTTTATCGTGGAGAAAATTACAACTCTGTTTCCCAATATACCCATTCAGAAGCTAGTATCAATTATCACGAGCATCGTTAAGAAAATGATGATGATGATATAATTGTTGTTTTGCATGACTTGCAGGGTTCGAAATTTGGTGGAGAAACATCACATTCGGAGGAAAACAACTGACATAAAATATTTAGTCAATTACTTGAAGAGGCTAAAAAGATATTGTTTGATGGTGCTAGCTTGTCGACTTTAAACTTTATTGTCAAGCTATTCCACACTAAAGTAAGTAATGGAATGACCAATAAAAGCATTGGTATGATGTTAGAGTTGCTTAAACAGATATAACCAGCCGACACAGAATTGCCAAAATTATATCACAAGATGAAAAAATATTATGTGATTTCGGATTGGGATATGAATCGATACACGCCTATAAGTATGATTGTGTATTATTTTGTGCAGAGTATGAAATCCTTGATAATACTACAAAGATTATTTATGTCACGTCACACCACATCTGACATGAGATGGCATCATGATAAGAGAGTTGGTGATGAGGGCGTTCTTAGACACTCTGCCGATGCAACTGAGTGGAAAGACTTTGATGATATGTACTCGTGTTTCACAAAGGACCATCGTAATATCATGTAAGGCCTCACATCTGATGGTTTTAGTTTTTTTTTGAAAATGTATAACTCTTATAGCATGTGGCCTGTGGCAATTGTACCTTATAACTTACCACTATGGAAGTGTATTAAAATCCCTTTCATGTTCATGTCATTATTTATACCGGGTTCACGTTCACCCGATAAAGATATTTATGTTTACTTGAGGCCATTGATTGATGAGTTACATACATTGTGTTATATCGATGTAACTACCTATGATACCGTTACTAAGTGATATTTCTAAATGCACGCGGTATTACTGTGGATTATTAACGACTTTCCAGCTTATGGTTCTCTATTTGGGTAGAGTACTACATGACATGTCCAGTGTGTGCGGGTGATACATCTTCACAATATTTGCGAAAAAATATTGGGTATATAGGCGATAGAAGATTCTTAGACCTTAGGCATCCATTGGAGAGAAGGAAATTATTTAACGGTCTTCCAAAACCTAGAAACATGTCCAACAGTTTATCTGGGTTTGACATACTTTGCCAACATCAGAGACTCACAAATACCACGCCCGGGAAACATCATAATTATAAAGATGTTCATTGTAGACGTTGACCTGAAAAAGTTGAATTGGACGGGAAGAAGCATTTTCTTTGAGCTGGAGTATTGGAGGAGTCTGAGTCTGCGACATAATTAAGATGTGATGCATATTGAAAAAAACATATGCGAAAATTTGATTGGCACCTTGTAAACATTATGGGGAAGACAAAAGACAATGAAAATGTGCGTTTAGACCTGCAGGATATGAAAATTTGTAAAGACTACACTTGCGATCGAATCCTAGAAGTTATGTTAAATCATATGCTTCTTACATCCTAATTTTGGCTGAAAGGATATCATTCTGTGAGTGGTTGAAAATAGTAAAATTTATTGATGGGTTTGCATCAAATATAGGAAGATTTGTTAGAGATGACACAATAACTGGGTTTAAGGGTCATAACTATCACGTGCTTATGGAATTTTTTCTTCCAGTGGGCATTTCTCTGTTCCTTCCACCACAAGTATGAGTGGGCATCAGATCGGATCGAACATGATTTGATCCGATTCGATCCGATAAAATCGGATCGGATCGGATTTGTCTGCCGAATCCGATCGAATCGCGATGAATCAGTTTGTTGGATTTCGGATCAGATTGGATAAAATCCGATCCGATCCAATTTTGCAGAACCCAGTCTCTTATTAAAGGCTAGAAGAAGAAAGGGCTTTCAGGTCCCTTTCGTCCAGTGGTTAGGAAGACACCTCATAATCAACAAGAACGACACCCTCTGCATAATCCTTAACCTTCTCATTCTGCAGATTCAAATCTGCTTCCTGCATCTCTTTCACTCCCTTGAAAACGACAATGATGGAAGCAATCTCAAAAGTCAAAACCCTTGGCTCTGGAAGAAAAAATTTTCCCGAGGGTAATTTGTAAAATTCCCACAAAACTCATTAATTCACTTAATCACCCCAAATATCTCATTCTTCACATCCTCCCCAACATTCTCCTTCAGTTTCAAGAACGTAACCCTCACAGCTGAACCGAGAGGTACCGAGGTAAGACGATCTGATCTGGATCTGGAGATTGATCAGCCACCCAATCAATGGCCATAAAGTCCTCGCAGATCAGGAGGACTGATTCTTTGACCACGCCCATGTGGTCAGGGTGTTGAGAGTAAGTGTTGAGGTCTTCTTTGGAGCTGTAATGGTTGTGCACATGCTTGATGGTGGTTGTTGACATGCTGGCTTTCACATACAATTTTTTCAGGTGTTTGAGAGGTGAGAAAATATGGGAAATTGAAATTTGTGAGAAAAAATGGGCGTGATTTGAGTGTCAGGCAAAGCAAAACATTCTTTGTGATTCGATCATTAATCAAATCAAATATATCCGATCCGATTTGTATTCGAATCGGATCAAACAAATCTGATCCGATTCGATATTTATCGGATCGGATCGGATCGGGTTTGATAAGGATATCAAACCATATCGGATCTAAAAAAATGAAACTAATCGAATCGGATCGGATTCGGATTCGGTCCGATCCGATCCGAATCTGATAATGCCCACCCCTAACCACAAGTATTCGACACAGTTCTGGACTTTTATGGTTTCTTCAAACAATTATGTCAATGGACTTTAACCACATCGGTGATTGATGAACGTGATCAATAAATTGGACTCATTCTTTTTCAATTGGAACAGATACTTCCACATGTATTTTTTGATGTAATGGTTCACCTGACATTACTCGCAAAAGCACGAAATTTTTTTAGATGGATGTACATCATAGAAAGGTAAGCTCTTGTGTATAAATATTAATCCATGTCTTATATATATATATATATATGTGTTGGGGTTTTAGGGGGAATATCGGTAACGCAGCGGAATCGCGGAAAATCAAAATTTTCCGATTTCAAAACTTTTTCTTGGATCAATTAAATAAACTTATTTATTTAATTATCCAATTATCAAATTCTGAAAAAATACACAAGAAATCAAATTTCTTGGTAATTACTGAATTGCCCCAAAATTTTGTTAATTGATCATTTTAGTCCAAAAGTTTTCAAATACAATTTTAGATGATTCTAAATCATTTCTAAAATGTTTTTCAACACATCTAATGCATCAAAATCAGATTTCACAGAAATCCCCAATTTTTAGTCTAATGTCGTGAGCCACCCAAAATTTTCAATTAATTGCAATTTGGTCCCTTTAGTTCAAAACATGCCAAGATCAAATCCAATCAACCTAAAATTTTACATGCATCATATTCATACCATAATACATCACATATATGAAAAGCCCCAAATTTGGAGTGTGTTATGAACCCTAATTTTTCAATTTCATCATATTGTCCAATTTCACCAAATTTACAAAATCCAACACTTTAATCCATTCAATTCTTCACCAATCAAGCCTCACCACTTTGAAACAATTGTAGAACAATTCTAGGTCACCAATGAGTGGCTTACTAACTCTAGAATGGCAACTTTGATTTTCAAAGAATCAAAAGTAAGCTTTAAAATAAGTTTAAGCTCACTTACATACATCAATCTTTCACACAAGTTCTCAACCAAATAAAACACAAACTATAAGAAGAGAGATAACATCAAAGCATCACAAATTGAAGCTAAGTATGTTAGAAATATTTTTCATGTTGGAGGAATTGAAAGAAAACTTACAAATGCTTAAGATTTCCAAGATTTTCTTCTTTTCTCCAAACTTTTTCTCTCAACCACTTTTGTGTTCTATTTTGTGTATATGAACTTCTCTAACCCTAAACGATGAAACAAAACAATATATACTAACAAATTTAAGCCTTGGCCGAAATTGGTAAGTAAAATAATATCTAGATATTATTTTTGTTTCATTTGATTTTTGCTTTATCAACTTGCATTCTAAATCATTACACCTTTAATGAATTATTCAACAAGTCAACAATTGCAACTAAAAAATATAACACTTATATTTAATTTAAGGTATGGCCGAATTTGATAATAATAAAAGGAAATTGATATTTTCAATTTTAACAATTTAAAATAAATATCCAAGGAAGTCAAATCCAATTTGACAACATTTTCCTTTAATGTAAAGTCAAACATTTACACTAATAATCATTTCCTAACTTTATCAATTCATGAGATATTTATATTTTAATTATATTAATTATTTAACAATTAAATAATTAATTAATTAAATACAAATATCTCAAATATATGTATTATATTTACTTTAAATATCTCAAATACATATATAAATGATATATGTCAAATACATTTATTTGACAATTTATTAATGTGTATTTAATAATATCATATATTAAATACAAACACACATTAATTAGGAAATGACGGTTCGGCCCGTTTGCATGTATTTTTCGTTTAACGTTTAAACGATTTATAAATAATCAACATTATTCATAAAAGTTGCCTTAGTGCTCTACGAGTATATTCCGAATTGGCGCTCTGAGCACCAACCCCCAACAATTTCTCTCACTTGTTCTAGTGCCAATCCACGGTATCATATACACATCTCAATATGTATCGTATACTCATGGCTCTCAAAAGCTCACCTAGCACTTAAGAGATAGGCAATAAGAAGTAGGTCCGCTATTACATATTAAGTTTTACAAACAAACTCCATCGTTCCCATAGCCATCATCATTCATATTTTGTAGAATCTGAATTATACATTAATATGACTCTGATGCTACATCATTATTATGCTATAGCTACTGAGTTGTCCAAGTATTTAGGGATCAAATCTAAAATACTATGCGGACAACCGCAAGCACAACACCAATATAAAACTTCTAATTTATAAGGTCACTATGCAACTTCATAAGTCAATACTTCATAAGTCAATACTTCATAAGTTGCATCTAATTCCACTGAATAGTAGAATTCTTCGTGACACTCGCACTGCATCTTTTATGACTCTTTATGACGTAGACTGTCTAACGTCATAATTAGTCTCAAAACTAATATGACCATAATGGTTGCAGACTGTATTCTCCATGAATTAGAAACTCGTTCTTAATATCTCAAAGATAACAAAGAACGTGTTTCAAGATCCATCATATGGTCTATAGGATATCAAAATAACTCGTAACAATTATGATTAAATCGATATCTTTAATCGCACATAAGAAAGTATTCATTATGTCATCATCAAATGATACATAAGATTGATTAGACATTCTAATCAATATTTCTTTTGTAAAGGAATCATCCTTTACGAAAGATGAATACTATATACAAGACACACATTAACTGTCAAACAGTTATACTAACTGTCATACAGATGGACTTGTTGTGTCTTTTATTAGATCATATCTAATGCACGACTAACATGAGTATCTCACAAGTCTCTTAGTTTTATATCTTATATAAAACTTTATATCAAATATAACAGAGACTACTCTCACTGCTTTCACGGAGTAAAGAAGACTTAGGTAAACCTTTTACCTTACAAACATCTCATTATTACTATAATAATGATAATGTTGTTAGGATATATAACACTAGAAAATAATTTGTACGCTCCCACTAACCCTTCAATCACATATGTATTCTCTATACTTTGACAAGATCAGACAATCTGACTGATATCAAAAATAGAGAACACGAATTTCTGGAAGACTTATCCGAGTCTACAATAGGCTCTATAAGCTAGCACACTAAACTGTGATCTCAGCAGAACACAAACTCTAGGGCCATTACAGAATGAACTCTTCAAACAAAGAAATCACAACTGATCTCTTATCTGAATAAGTCATTCAAAAAATGCCACTTTGCATTCTTTAGCTAAAATGTACATTTTAATATCAACATTAACCAATATATCTTTAATTGTTCAATTAGTGTGACTAGAGACAAGTTTCCCCAGAATCTACAATAGATTGCTAAGTATAACTTTTCTCACTGTCATATTGTAAAGGTCAAACCTTTAATAAGCTCACACTGCTTTAGCTACGCAAATAATTAGCACATATCATGAACTTATTCATAATGAAAGCTTAATCAAGTTTAAAACTTGATCGTAGTAAGCTATGAACAATCTTAGATGTATGGTTCAATGGTGAACTTCCAGAATTGATATCAAATATCGCTTCCATTATAAGCTATAGGATAATTTTATTCAATAAGAAAACAACAGAACCATTAAGTATCAAATACTCGTAAATGATTCTGTTATCCTATTGGACTTGTACGGAAGATGTATAAGGGTTGTTTCATCTTATTAATTACGTAGTTCCAATTATAGTTTATCATTCTCACATTTGGCTTCGATAGTCAAGTCTTTTCTACAATAATTAACATATGATGTTACACACCAAGTAATAAAACGATTTTATTACTTAGGATTGTAGGAAAGATATTTTATTAAATAGAATACAATATTCTATAAAATAGAATAAATGATAAACTTTTACTTATACCTCCGAGGTGTAAGTAATTTCCATTATATAACTATTATATAAAAGAAATATTCAAATCTTAAACTTTTCGAGATTCAAATTTTCTACCTATACATATCATATATGCAACTGTAGAAAATAATGGAACATTAATTAAAGAGATGTATTAGTGTTACTGGAGCATAACCCCAAGAGTATTGAAACTAATTCGGTAACATTCAATATCAAAAGAATCAAATCATATAAGATTCGACTGCTCCCACTACTCAATTCCATCAAGATGGAATCGTGGAAGAATAATATTGAATATGAATCATATTCACTGAATAACCTTAGAACTAATTGCTTTAAATTCATATGTTTGATCGTATCAAAGATCTTTGAACAGTTCAAAGACATGTAATGAATTTGAAGGATAGAGTTCTCATAAAACTTCAGATTGAATATATTTGAACAAGTCAAAAATGTTCAACCTACGTTTCATCAGAACAGATTGAAAGTTCTTGACCATTTCAAGACGTTCAATATGTGTTTTTTCAGAAACACGTAACTAAGTTATGACAATTCAGAAACTAAGTTACGAAGTAAAGAAAATTACCTTAAGCAATTATTATTTATTAAACTACATACATCTAATGTATCAGTTAAATAAATCTGGTGGTCCAATGACAAATCATTGGTTAAACGAGATTTTAATCACCTTCCCGAATACAATATTCATTAAATGGATAAGGATATGTGGTGTGATGTCGTATCAAACCATCATTTACCATACGGAATAAGCATCTAATGCTTAAGTGATTAAACTCATAAAGCACCGTTCTAAATTATTTACTTTACCGAATAATTTTTTTTTTTAATGTTTATCTCTACGTCAATGACACTACTAGTTATATTTAAAATATATAATAATTGTTTATAAAGAACAAGTAACTATCCAATAGTCGTAAGTTCTGATATCAATTATCAAAACAATCATTAACTAATATTTTAAATAACTAGACGGGAGACCTGGTATCCAATACCTATAGTTGTAGTATTGTGAAAATTGATATTTTCTATACACAACTATAAGCATCTATTTTCTTTAGCTTTACTATTTGCATTCAACTATTCACAACAATTGCAAATAACTGATTAGCAAATTGTGTCAGACACATTGCCTCTAAAGGTAATTAAAGCTAAGAAACGTCATTACTAGATAAACAAATACTTAATGGGGCTTTCTTAATGCCAGTCAAGAATCTCGAGACATGAACTAATTCAAGTCAATTCTTACTGCATAAGAAACTATTCTCTCTAAAGTATTATATCCTAAAAGAGATATCTATCTAGATTATCTATCATGACTTAGAAACTAAGTCATTAACCATCTTGATTTTTGAAAAAAAATCGGAACAATAGTTCCCGATGGTTTAGACCATTCTAATAATATCCTAGTCTAGTAGTATCAAGAACCTATTCTAGAATAACTGCAACCAAGAGTCAAGTCAGATAACATATCAAAATATGTGTGCAATGAATTAAAAGTTTAATTCTATCTAATATAGATTAAGGAAAACAAACAAGCGGCTATTTCCATAATAATACACTCTGCCTAAGTTATGGAAAAATAAGTATATAAAAACAAGAGGTGCAACCATAAATAAGTAATATTATGGAAAAATGAGATTTTCGTATTCATGAATCAGACATAAATACGGTCCGGATTGGCGCTCTGAGCACCAACCCTAACAATATATATATATATATATATATATATATATATATATATATATATATATCATATTAGTTTTTATTGCTATATATTCCATGGTATTGGGGCGATAAAACAATATATACAAAATAAGGCGCGACCAAAAGGGTCAATTGTTGAGGCCTATTTAACAAATGAAGCTCTAATATTATGTTCGATGTACTTAAAGAATATTGAAACAACCTTTAATCATCGGATTAGAACCTATGACGAGGGAAAATATGAATCACATGATGTCTCTATTTTCCAGCAAAACTACAGACCCCGCGGGAAGATGACTGTTAAAATACTTACAATCGAGGAACAACAACATGCTCATTGGTTTATTCTGAATAATTGTGATAAAGTTCAGTCCTACCTAGAGTATGTGCCTAAACTCAATTCAATAATTTGAATAATTTAAAAGAAATTTGAATGATTTTATCATTTTTGATATAAACATAATGATACCCTTCTTGGTGGCAGCAACAACAACCAAAATAACAGTGAGAGACAATGAATGCCATTTCCTAAGTAGTTTGAGGCAACTGTGAGTTTTTTCCATACTAAAATATTTTCAGTGTATAATATATCTTACTTTCTCTAATCAATGATTTCACATGCATTAATTTCAAATAAATAATCAGATTTAAAATGGTGATGTCGACCCCCCAATGATATATCATCACTAGCTTATGGTCATACAAGACAAGCATATGAGTATTCTGATTGTATCATTAATGGTGTACGATTTATTACAGAGCAAAGAGATATTCCACGCTCAATATAAAACTGTGGGATTACAATTCCAGAAGACCATGGTGACAGTACTATTGATTTTTACGGTGTCCTGCAAGAAGTTATTGAATTGATTTATAGGCCTAATAGTTAGATTGTCTTATTCACATGCAAATAGTTTGACATTGATCCTAGAAAGAGGAGAATTCAATTCCATCACCATCTAACGTCGATCAATGTTTAATGTACTTGGTAGAAAGATGATCCATATATTTTCTGTCATTAAACACGTCGTGTCATGTATTTGGATGACCCAAAATTTGGGAATGGATGGAAAGTCGTGGAAAAATTAAACCAGATGGGTGTTTGGGACATTTAAGAGAAATAAAATACTATTGATGATCACTTCAAAGAGGATGTTGAGCATGACGACGATGCCGACCAAATTTTTCAGTTGCCAAATATTGTCCAGAATGATATTGTCATTATTCAGCTAATACAAAATGACATTGATGCTATTGAGGTCATCGAAAACTTGTATGATGACTACGAAGAAAAAGATGAAGACTGGGAAGTAGATGTAGTCTTAGACGAGTTTACATCAGACGATGAAACCAAGCTGACATTTAATAGTGATTACGCTATTTGTACATTATATAAAAAATTAAAAATATTGTTATGTAATATTTAAAAAATATATACACACACACAAAATATTTGGCGACGCAAAAAAATGGAGGGAAAATTAAAAATTTAAGGTTTTTAATTCAACATTTAACGTCGCCTTATCAAATGTGCGACGCTAAATGGCTTAAAATTTTAGCTTTGCTACTTATTTGTGACACTAAATTAAAGTCGAGTGACGCTAAAAAATCTGTATAATAACACTAGAACACCCATACGAAGAACACACTCTCTCTCACACACCTCTCGCTCTCTTTCTCGCACGCCTCAATCTCTCAATTTCAGACTTAAGTTTTTGTGATTGTTAACGCTCTCATTTAGGGCATTGTCAAATGCCTCAAATGAGGCACTCAAGAGACCCATTCCATCCACTGACAGTGTGGCAAGTTCCACCTACTTAGGCCGCTGACCCAACCCCCACAATCAGATGATCTCGGGTAGGGGTGATCACGGTTTCGGGTCAAATCGTAACTCGACCCAAACCGCACCGTGCGGTTTGAAAAAAAAATTAAAAATAATTTCGGGTCAATCGGAACCGAACCGTAAATTTTGGGTGGGTGTGCGGTTTTGAGCCAACCGCGACCCAACCGCATAAAATCACAAATTTTGACTCAAATTAGATATTATTTTATATTTTTCTTCTTTTTTAACCATGAAATTTAAGATATTTAACGATCATATGACAATATGCAATGTATAAATGAAAATTAGGTATTTATTCTCTTCAATTATAATGTGAAACACACACAAAATTTCCTTTAAAAAATCTATAATCCAAACCGCCGACCCGAACCGCCCAAACCGCTAAACGGCCAACCCGAACCACCGCGATTTTCCTTATCAAATTTATGGTTTCGGTTTCTAATTTCTCAAACTGCCAACCCACGCGGTTTGAAGTGAAAAATGAAAAAATCGACCCAAACCGCACCGCGAACACCCCTAATCTCGGGGTGATACAAGGGGTTTGGAGTTGGTGCGTCACGTGAAGACGCTTGACCGACGAAAACACAAACGTATAACGCAAGCACACGTATCGTTCAAGTAATATAAAAATATCGATCCCACGAGGACTTAATTCCTACTGTTGTTATTAATTGTTGATACTATTTATTTACATGTATCTAATTATATGGAGAAGAGAATGATTGTTTTTGGTTGGTTGAATGTGGATTTGATAAATAAAAGACACAAAAGAAAGTACTAAGGAAAATAACAAAAGACTCAAAGATCTAGGGTTGTGACTCCACACAATATTATTATAAAGATAAATTGATTCTCTTATATATTTGTAATAAATCAGTTTGCTAACCTGGAACACGAAATTATGCAAAAGCCTCTGTCGATGGTCAGCTGCACATACCCAGTATAATCCAATTAAACCATATGTCTATGTTAACCAAATTACATGGATTCATTAAGATTAAGTTACAATTATGGCTACCCCCGCCCGACAGGTATATGTCTATCCTGTAAGGAAATCTATTAAAGGGTTATTTATCCTCAAAGAAGATCGTGAGCTATTGAATCTAAGGCTGAAACCTAAAATCCCTTCGTCAAGTTCATTTTAAGTTTACCACATCAATCTTATTGGTGATCAGACAACAAGAATCATTAAGCTTAAGACTCAATAAACAAACTAAAGAATTACCCAATATATAATTAAATCAATTATTAAGCACGTGAATATTGTGTTTCATCACTTCTCTAGAATAAAAATAAAATGCTGGGGTTAGAGGATCCACATTTAATATTTCTTATCTAGGAATCTCACTTATTATAATATATAAATTATTTTCTGTTCTGCTTTCTCAGGAATTAATAATGTTAAACATTTACAACCAGCCATATAGGCGGTAATCCATTTAGTCTAACTACACCAGCCATATAGGCGGTAATTATCTGTCACATAAAGACCAGAAATATAGACTGTAAATTAATTTATATTTAGACCAGCCATATAGGTGGTAATAAAGTCTGCCATTAATTAATTCGGTTAAATTATTATTTAAATATTATAATTAAGTGATATTAACCTAGATAATTATATTAAATGTTTCACCTTTTACCCCAGCGGAAAAATTAACTACAAAACATAAAAGTAAATAAATAAAATGCTGTAATAAAATTTAAAAATAAAAATACATAATTTAAATATTATTAATATTTTACAAAATAGATGCTATCATATGAAATCAGGGAAAAAATCCCAAGGAAAGCACACCAAATGAGGTGTAGAAAGCTTTAATTTATAGGCATCTGATTAGGCTCGCGTCGCGATGCGGGATTCCTTCATGCGTCGCGACGCCAAGCTGGTTACACGGGATCTGAAGCGCGTTGACCTGGTCGTTACTGACGTGGCAAGCGGATTTCGTCGGCCCAATAGAATTGTGACACGTGGCACGCGGTATGATCGGTCCAATGACATGTTGACATGTGGTAGGCGTTGATTCGCGGAAGATTCGGTCTATTCAAGAGATGACACGTGTCACACGGAGTGTCAACACCATAAGATTGTGACACGTGGTATGACGCATGTTAGCAGATCTTCTGTGATGATGACACGTGTCACGGCGCATGTTAGCAAGTCAAATTTCTTAAATTTTGACACGTGTCCCTGGCGCTTGTTAGCAGAATGCAGCGCATGTTAGACTTCGCGACGCGGTCAGCGCGTCGCGACGAGTCAAATTACCAAAATGCCCTTTTGCGTCATTTTTGTCTATTTTGGCCCCAAATTGCTTCCAATGCTTCCCAAACTTTATTTATCTGCAAAATAACAATAAAACACATCAAAACATTCACAAAAATCAAGAAACTATACAAAATATTAGGTCAAATGAGTGGGAAATAGTGATATAATTACCACTCATCAACGCTCCCCCATAATACACGTGTTGGGTGAAGATACCGGAGCGGACGCGCTAGTACTTGTTCGTGATCTTGTCGGTAATTAAAATTTGAAGCATCAATTTTTATTTTTATTTTTTAAATGAAGCATTTAACTATTGTGTTTTTTTTTTTTGCAGGAATGGTTCAACGTTGACTTGACCGCTCCGAATGTGATCAAGTAAATCGATCACTGCATGGACAAGGCATATTTGAACTACCGCACGAAGAAACTCAAGCCATGGTGCAAATGCTACGGTCCATCGGCCGCATGGCATCAGTGAGGAAGATTGGGGTATCCGTGCTCCATGTGGGCTTCAAATGATTACGTGGTAAGTTTTAAATTTCCATAATAATTCATTTTGCAATCCATTTGAAATAAATAGCGACTAACTTCTTTTTTTATAGAAAATTTGTGAGCGGAACAATGTGAACCGGAAGAATTTACGGTTCAACCATGTTGGAGGCTCGAAGTCATTTTTTCACGCATCGCGAGGAACGCTCTGAGGTAAATGAATATACGTTTACTTAACTGTATTTTAACAATGTTTAATTACTAATTAATATTTTTCGTCTACAGCATAGCAGCACAAGAGAGGTGTTACAGCCCCTCCCGATGCTGGATTTTTTCCAAGTCACCCACTGCACTCCAAATAAAAGTTGGGAGAACGATGTCGCCCAATAGTACTATGTAAGTGTTCAATTACGTAAATTATGTAAAATTTCAGAATTTTTCTCTGGCACAGAATCTTAAAATATAGGAACGTATGGTAGACATCCAAACATTGTGTAATTACATATATATTTTAATAATATTTTATTTCTTAAAAAAAAATAAAACTTTTTAGCGCTACCAAAGAAGCGACGCTAAATGTACTATTTTAGCTTAGACAAGGCAAATT
Source organism: Zanthoxylum bungeanum (assembly GCA_019454045.1). NCBI lineage: Eukaryota > Viridiplantae > Streptophyta > Magnoliopsida > Sapindales > Rutaceae > Zanthoxylum > Zanthoxylum bungeanum. The sequence continues at coordinate 143,778 of SKCR01033471.1, read as the reverse complement.
TCGACGCTAAATATATTAGACTTTTAGCGACGTCGAATATTTTCGTAGCTAAAGGTAATGGTATTTTGAGTCGCCTATACACATCGACGCTGAATTGAAAAATTTGTACGTCGTCTATATTATGAATTTTGGCGACGAAAAATTGACGATGTAGAAATATTTAGCGTCACCAGCTGATTTTCAATGATAAAATATTTTCTCGACCAAACTTTAACATCTAATTTTTACGTCGTTTTTTTTAGCGTCGATTTTTAGCCTATTTTAGGTCAATGCTACTCATATCAACTTGCCTAGTAGTATAAATTGTCGTTCATGTATGGGTTAACTTGTTTGTTCTAAAATTTATATTGAATAATTAAGAAGGTGTTGAAGAAGACTGGTAGTTTGTTTTGTTTGGGGTAATTAATTACGTTTAATTTTATTATAATTTTTCTCTATGTTGTTTAATCATTACCTATCATTTTCTTGATGATGGGTCGTATATGCCATTTGAGACAATAAATGTATTAAGCATTGTTTTTATTTAACTAATTATATGTAGTTTGGTTAATAATTGATACTTGAATTCGGTATTTTTTTTTTATAAATTATAATTAATTATTATTGAATTATAATTTAAATATAACTAAATTTTAACTGTATATTTTATTTCACAAGTAAAAAAAAAATTAAAAGCGGATGATATGCAAGACCGTCCCAGGAGGAAATTCATATAGATGTATCTTCTAAGAGCACTACTTTTCCCCCCTTCCAGGCTTCCCCTACAAATTCCCCTCCCTTGTCCCCCTATTGATTTACATAATTACCCATTTTCTTAAAATTTTCCCAAATTAAGTATTTTGTTATTTTATTAATTAAATATAATTATTTTATAAATTAATTTTTTTGTTAAAATTATATTTTTTTACTCTTTAAATATCTATTATTTATAATTTGTTTAATAAATATTATAAATTTCGTATTTATTGTTATTTATTTTGTGTTCATTTATTCATTTAATATTTTTTTTATTCTTTTTTAGTTTATTTAACACTACTTATGTATAATAGATAAGTAGTGTTAAATAAATTAATAAAGAATAAAAAAATTAAATGAATAAATGAACACAAAATAAATACCAATAAATAAGAAATTTTTAATATATATTAAACAAATAAAAATATATATATAAAGAGCAAATAATATAAATTTAACAAAAATAATGAAATAAGTATATATGTTATTTGTAAATTAATATATATATATATATATTGATTTGGGGTAAGGGGTGATTATTTTTAGGGTTAGAGAGATTTTTGTCATTTTGGGTGGGGAACAGGGGTGTGGTGTCAGGGGAGGGGAGAGAAGTAAATTTCGTGACCAAGATAAGTTTAATAGGGAGATTATAGCCTACCCAAATGGTTTATCTTTGGCCGAAATTGCACCATTAGACTTTAAATTCGTGTGACATGTAATTTTGTTTATTGATCTACTCAAAAATTTATATTATTATAATACACAATTGAATTTGAGCAAATATAATATTATTACTCTTCACACCCATCATGGTTACACCCAAAAACGCTTTCTTGTTAACATCATAAAAAACTATTTATAGAGAAATAAAGCAACAATTATTGACAGTAATTTTTTTTATGTTTTATTAACTTCTCTACAAACTTAGTATATTTGTGTTGAGATAGTTAATTCTTTGTAACAAACACAAGAATTACTCTTTTTGTTCCATTTTATGATGATAACATACAAAAATTATTAGTTGAGTTTGGAAATAATAAAGAAGAAGACGTTGTATGAGACAAGGAAGAATTTCTATTAAATTTGAAGAAAGAAAAAAAAAGAAGGCATGAGAAAAAAACAGTAAATTAAAATGTAACTTCCCACCTATTTACAGCTTGTAATTTTCTATTAAAATTTTAATATTTCATTTTTAACTTGCCTCTTGCTGCTCCCATTATCTACATTAGAAAAATCTAATGATTTAAAACCTGGACCGGCCCAGCCGGTCTGACCAATTGACTCGTGGATCGATCGGTCTTTTTCTTGGTTTGGGTGACCCCCAAAATCCGTCTATTATTGACCTGGTCCAAAATCCGGCGATCCGGTCGAACCGATCACAGGTCAGGGGGTTTTCACTCTTTTTTTTTTCATTTTTTTTATTCAAATTAAAATAAAAAATTAATTTATTATTATATTTTGGTTATAATTTTGGTAAAAAAAAATCTTATAATATTTTTAAAATATTAAAATTAGTGTTAATTTCAATTTTTTTTTTTGAAAATTTATTCATTTATTCATATTTTTATATAAATACATAATAAAATAATAATTTATTATTGATCTCAGGTTGACCCCTATTGACTCCTAGTTGAGCCCCGATCCGATCTCTGACCATTAACCCTCTCGGCATCCTGAGTCGATGGACCCGGCCAAGTTTTAAAACGCCTGAAAAATCTACAATGCAATATTGGTACGTACTATGTCACCCGCACAATCCAATAATATTTTGATATACGTGTTAAAATATTAAACTAGGTGATGATGATGTGTTACATAACTTACATTGCGAAAGAAGTTAATTAAGTTAGCAGCAAATCGTGAACTGGGACTTAACGGTTATTTATCTCACAATTTTAATTTCTCCGAAAAGATTGGCGCCAAATTCTGATCATTAAAAAACAAATAACAAAAAAAAAAAAAATTCAGTTTCCATTATTAACAAAATTGGAAAAGAAAAATAACAAAAACTCAAAAAAAAAAAAGAAAAGAAAAGAATAATTCAAATTCATACACAAAAGGAAACAATAAATATTTTTCCCCTCTCACAATTTTTTCTTTTCTTTTTACAGAATTTTGCTTGAATAAATAAAAGAAACTAATGAGTCCAGAATCTGATACCAATTCAGAAATTACAAAGGCCAATGAAAATATTACCACCACCATGAGCAACCCCACATCACCTCCTGATGAAACTTGTTTAAAAAATGATAAGAAAAAGAAGGTATTTTTCTTCTTCTTCTTTCTTTTCCCCTTCCATTGGTTGTTATGAATGCACTTTGCCCATCCTTATCAAAACATTTTTTTATCTAAAATTTTTTTTTGATCTTCATTTGAATTGTTGACATGTAGAAAATGTGTTTTTGTTTATGTTAGTTATTGATTCCAGGGAGAAAAAAAATAATATTAATGATTTGTTTCTTTTTTTGATTAAAAAAATTAAGTTTATTATTCCAAAGATTTTTAGTTCAAAGAGAAATGGGAGAGGTTCAGACGATGATTTGTTCAAATCAGATGGAGATGGAAATTGTTCTGGTATATAATTCTTCTTAATTTTTTTTTCCTCCGTTCTATGAATTTTTTTTATTAATTTATTTGTTCATTTATTTTTGGATTTGATTTGGTAGATCCTGAGAAAAAATTGGCAGAGAGAAGAAAATCATTCATGGAGGCGGCTCCAATAATGAGAAAAAGTTTCTCAGGTACATGTATTAGGTCAAATAAGCCATATTTTTCATGCCCTATAATCTGTTCAATTTAATATTATATTTAAACATTGCATTAAAATCTTATTGCATTATTGTCATATTTGGTGGGTCATTATATTCGAAATATTTAGACAATTTGGTTGGTCACCTAATTTGATACAAGCAGGATATTAATACAATGTGGAGTGATAAGCCTTACCAAAATTTGAAAATATGTTAATACTAGATTTGTTCGCATGGAAAACTTTAAACAATGGTGTTAATATCTTATCTACTCTCAGAAAGACAGACTAATTCTGAGATTGAAGGTTTAAACTTGTCGAGTTTCGAGCCTCCGATGTTGCCAGCGACGGAAATTCAAAGATTAAGGTATGAATTTTTTTGTTCAATAAAAAAGGGCCGTACCCATATATAAATATGGTTTAAAAAAGAACTTGATGTACGCAGTTTTATTTTTTTCATAATTTTTTTTTTTTGCCTTTTGAATAGGCTCATATTGTAACTTAAAATAGGGATGTAATGGTTGAGCTTGTAGGATTTTTGTTGCAACTTGGAATGTTGGAGGCAAGGCTCCAAGCAATAGCCTTAATCTTGAAGATTTCTTGGAAGTTGAGAACTCTGCTGACATTTATGTTTGTGGGTATGTATGATATAAACTCATCATATTTTTGGGAATTCTGTTACTTTTTAAGAGGTATTAATTAGGTATGAATCTTGTATTTCATATGTGTGTCATATTATGGTCGTAAATTTATACATTCGGTAACTATATTGTTTGTTAATTATTGCGTCGAAATATGCAATAATTCAATATATAAAAAATATATTAATTATGTGGATGAGTCTTATATGCATAAAAAGAAAATAATAAAAAATTAGAATTTATAATTTGCACAGTGAATTTCATGCATATAAATAGAGCATTCATTTCATTATTTTCTTCATTTCATTCTTAACTAAATCATTTGTATTCAAAGAGAGAAAAATATGATTTCTTCTTTAGAGTTTGTGAGATAGTTGTAATTCTCATATTCTAAGCGAGTGTGAGATTGTTCACTCTTTTTGTTTAGAGAGAAGTTGTAAAATTCTTTTCACTATAGTGAAATCCTTCTACATTTGCCCGTAGATATTTCTCTCACATTGAGGATTTTATCACTTTAAATCTGTGTCTCATTACTTTATTTTATTGTTAATATTTATGGTAGGCTTAGCCTTCTAATTATTATTGTATTGTTATATGGTAGGCAACGCCTCCTAAACTAACAATTGTTCTCAATTCACTTTACTTGCGTGCCAGCTTCAGCCCATAATCCCCTAACAGTGGTATCAGCGCTTCAGGTTAAGGGTTAATTTTAACGGAGACGGTTCACATATACGATTTAGTACTATTCACGTATATAATACTATTAATATATCTGGTACTATTCACGTATACAGTACTATTCATTTATATGATACTATTTACGTATATGATACTATTCATATATACAGTATTGTATATGGTACTATTTACGGTGGAATAGTACAAGCCGGTTCAAGTGAGAAGCTGATCGTCATCATAAACATGGCAGTAAAGTTTGAAATTGAGAAGTTGAACATGAGTAATTTTTCCCTATAGAAACTTAAAATAAAAGCAATCTTGAGAAAAGACAATTGCTTAGCGGCAACTGGTGAGAGACCAGATGGAATGACTGATAAAAAATGGAAGGATATGGATGGCAACGTTATGAACAACTTGTATCTAGCCTTATCAGATTATGTGTTATCCAGCGTTGTAGAGAAGAGGGTTGCAAAAGAGATTTGGGATGCACTTACTAAATTGTACGATGTCAAGTCACTACACAACAAGATCTTCTTGAAAATGAGACTTTACACTCTTCGAATAAGTGAGTCAACATTCATGATAGATCATATCAAAAATTTGAATACACTATTATCTCAACTTACTATGTTGGATTATGGTATATCTACAAATGAATGTGCGAAGATTCTACTTCAAAGTCTACATGATTCGTATGATCAACTTATCATCAATTTAACAAGTAATGTTATCACGGGTAATCTAATCTTTGACAAAGTTACAACTGTTGTTCTGAAAGATGAGTTTAGAAGCAAAAATAAGGAAGAGAGATCTTACAACAAGCAGAAGCATTGTCGATGACAAGATGGAGATCAACGAAACGTGGCTCAAGTGGGAGTCAAAACCATGGTAGATCGAAATCAAGAAGTAGGAAGAATGTTAAATGCTACAATTGTGGCAAGAAATGGCAGGTCAGTAAAGATTGTTGAAATCTGAAGAATGGTGCAGAAAAAGCTTATGTTGCAACAAAATCTCATGGATGTGTTGCAAGTACTTCTGAAGAAGGTGGCTCACTTTACAGTGAAGTAGCAATGATGTCTAATGATAGCAGAAAATAATTATGTGATGCATGGTTGGTTGATTTTGCAGCAATATGACACATGACCTCCAAGAGAGAATGGTTCTGCCATTAAGAACTTGTCTCAGGAGGATCGATTTTTCTAGGCAATTATCATGCCTTGAAAATTACTGGGATTTGAGCCATCAAAATAAAGATGTACGATAGTACTATTCGCACTGTACAAGATGTTCGACATGTTATGAGAATGAAGTAAAATCTTTTGTCAGTTGGACAATTAGATGACCTCGGATACAAGATCGTTGTTGAAAATGAGGTATTAAATATGGTGAAAGGAGCCCTTATAGTCTTGAAAACTGAAAAGATCTCAGTAAACATGTATATGCTCTTGGGAGACTCAATTCAGGAAGGAACTGCATCGGTGGCATCATTGGATTCTGGAAAGGAAGCTTCTATGTTGTGGCATCAGAAACTATGCCACATGTCAGAATAGAGAATGAAGATTATCGTTAATCAAAAGCTACTTCCGGGCTTGAAAGGGGTTATTCTATCGTTTTGTGAGCATTGTGTTACAAGTAAGTAAAATAGATTAAAATTCAGCAAGTAAAAACAAAATCATTTTAGAATTAATTCACTCAGATGTTTGGGAAACACCGGTTCAATCTCTGAGGAAAGAAAAATATTTTGTATCATTATTGATGAATTTTCTAGAAGATGTTAGGTGTACCCGATCAAAAACAAGTCAGATGTGATGTCAGTTTTCAAAAACTTCAAAGCAAAAATTGAAGTAGAAACTGAAAGAAAAATCAAGTGTTTAAAGACAGATAATGGATGAGAATATTGAAGCAAAGATTTTGATGCATATTGTCAACAAGAATGCATCAAAATGCAAACTACTACACCATACACTCCTCAACAAAATGATGTGGTAGAAAGGATGAATAGAATGATGCCAGAAAGAGTAAAAGTTATGCTCAGAACAGCTAGTCTATCAAAGTGTTTTTGGGCAGAAGCAGTTCATACAACATGCTATGTTGTAAATAGATCTCCATCAACAACAAATGATTTGAAGACACCGATAGAGATGTGGAACGGAAAGCCAGTCGATTACTCATCTCTTCACATTTTTGGTTGTCTTGTATACGTGATGTACAATGCTCAAGAAAGAACAAAGCTAGATCCAAAATCTAGAAAATGTATTTTCTTGGGTTATGCTGACAGAGTAAATGGGTATCGCTTGTCGGATCCCACTACACACAAGATCATCATCAGCATGGATGTGATATTTACAAAAGATCAACTGCAGAAAGAAGGAAATGATAGCACTTCAAAAGAAAGTATATAGACTACAACAGTACTGGTGGAAAATAATCTAGAATAAGAAAATTCAGAATCTTCTGAAGCAGCACCAGAACATGAGGTATAAGAACCAATCGAGTTTGAAGCTTCTGAAGTTCGCTGATCAACTCGAGAGAGAAGACCTCCAGGTTGGCACTCAGAGTATGTTACAGAGAGTAACATTGCATACTGTCTTCTAACAGATGATGGAGCCATCAACTCTCCATGAAGCTACAAATGGCGTAAATACATCTTTATGGAAGACAGTAATACAAGAAGAAATATAAGCTTTGCACATAAACAATACATGGAATCTAGTATCATTACCGCATGGAAGAAAAGCCATTGGTAATAAATGGGTCTACAAGATCAAGCGAGATAGCAATGATCAAGTGGAGCGGTATCGTGCACGAATGATGGTAAATGGATATGCTCATAAAGAATGGATTGATTTCAACGAGATATTTTCTCCGGTGGTTCGACTTACAACAGTCAGAGTAGTCCTGACCATGTGTGCTACTTTTGACCTACATCTGGAATAGTTGAATGTAAAAACTGTATTTCTTCAGAGAGAACTTGAAGAATAAATTTATATGCTCCAGCCATAAAGTTTTGCTGAAATAGGTAAGGAGAACTTGGTTTACAGTTGAAAAAATCTCTATATGATCTCAAACAGGCGCCGAAGTGTTGGTATAAGAGATTTGATTCCTTCATGATTTGTCTTGGGTACAACAGACTCAGTTGTTCTCAATTTACTTTACTTGCGTGCCAGTTTCAGCCCACGATCCCCTGACATTGTTGCCCATATGATAGCTATCATCTCAAGAACCACGAAGTTAAATGATTTAATATTCATTCTCTAAGCATCAATTATTATATCAGAACTTCGTACTTAAGCATGCTGAAACTGAAGCAACCTAACGATGGGTCTGCTTCGATTATAGTTACTACAATGAGATTTTAATTTCTATTTTTGCATAATATTTTGACGAAACATGAATGTTGAGAGTATATTTTAGCATGCAATAGTTTCCCTGCCCAGAAAACAATTTCATGTACCAACATTATAATGTTTTCATTTTTTCTCCATCAGGTTCCAGGAAATAGTGAAACTAAGTGCTGGAAATGTTTTAGTAAGTGAAGACAATGAACCAGCAGCAAAATGGCTAGCCTTAATAAACCAAGCACTCAACAGGCCAAGAAATGATTCTATCTACTCAACTTCAGAATCAAATCCGCAGACAAAACAAACCAACAACAACTCAAAGGATGCAAAATCTTCAAGCAGCCTCAATTTTTTCCAAAAGCCATCACTCAAAGTTCTGAGCAGAAATTTAAGATCTGATAGCACTCTTCTCAAGGCCTGCAATTGCCCTGTAGAGTCTCCAGCACGCGAGCGCCAGAGAATAAGAAAGCTTAGAGAAAGAACTAGTAAACTAGAGTGCGACCATGAATCTCTAATACCGCAAAGAGATAGGTGTAGTATTGAAGAATTATTTTCGATACCCGAAATTCCTGCATCTTCTTGTTCACATGGGCAGAAGAGTTACAGGCTAATAGCAAGCAAGCAAATGGTTGGAATTTTTCTATCAGTTTGGGCGAGAAAGGACTTGGTGCCTCACATTGGTCATCTCAGGTTTTCTTCAGTAGGAAGAGGATTAATGGGTTACTTAGGCAACAAGGTACGTGATATATTGACCAAACTTTATTTTTAGCAATATATCGTAATTTTTTCCCTATGAAAATATTTTTTGAGTGTGTAGAGTACGATTATGATAAAAGATCTATCAATTTCTTAAGTTAAGTAGGACATTAAAAGATATAGAAAACACAGATTTCAATATAACAGCGTATGTCTTTTAATATATTGAAATATATATATTTTTGTCTTTTATTATGAATAAATTAAGGCTTTGTTTGGTTGGGGGTTTTGGAGGGGAGGGGAGGGGAGGGGAGGGATTATTTTAATAATGGTTGTTTGGTTCAATTTTTTGGAGGGGAGGGGAGGGAAGGGGAGGGGAGTAAAATCCCTCCTAAGCCAATTTTTGCTCCCCTCCAAAAGTGGGGGGTTTTGGAGGGGAGAGAAAATGAGCAATTAAATATTAAATGCTTTGACTAAATTATCCATACTAATATTAAATGCTTTGACTAAATTATCCCTACTTATATATTAAAATCCAAAATTATCTTAATTACAAATCTCTCTTATATTTGCTTCACCATTCAATTCTTTTTATTCTCTTATCTTATATTTGTTTTAATTTTATTTTTAATAACACTTATGTAGAGCTTTTAATTTTAATTTTATTATTTGTTTAATTCAAAGATAATATAAGCTTATATTGTTTTAATTTTATTTATAAAATACTATAAGGATAAAATAGTAAATTAGTTTTAAAATCTCTCTCCTCTCTTCTTTAACCAAACATATATTAATTAAAAACTCTCTCATCCCCTCCCCTCCCCTCCTTTGAACCAAACATATATTTAATTAAAATCTCTCCCCTACCCTCCCCTCCCCTCCCCTCCCCTCCCCCCCCTCCCCTCCGTTGAACCAAACAGACCCTAAGAGATTTTTCATTATCTAAACTCACCAATGAACTTTAAAAAAATCTTATGTCCTATCATTTTTCAAAAATTATATTGATTCTTGAGTAATTTTTTTTACACAACGGAGATATGGAGGACGTGGTACCACCAACTAATAATTATATTACATGCATAGTTGTATTAAATATGACTATCATTTATTTTGTAGCTTTTTAATATTTTAACACATATGTGTGACATAGTATCACCGTCGTCTTATAGAAATTTTCTTTGATTGAGACATAACGAAGAAGAGAATCCATATAACCCTAATTCGATAATGGGATTTTAAATTAAATTGTAGGGATGCACATCAATAAGCGTGTCAGTGTACAACACAAGCTTTTGCTTCGTGTGCAGTCACTTGGCTTCTGGTGAGAAAGAAGGTGATGAGCTCAAAAGAAATGCTGATGTTGCTGAGATTCTCAAGGGCACACATTTTCCGAAAATTTGTAAAGGTCCAAATCCTCGTGCCCCAGAAAGGATAATTGATCACGAGTACGTAACGTTATGTATTAAACTTATAATTACTATCACAAGAACTGAGCATCCATTTTAATAATATGTTTTTTTTTTTTTTTGCTTTTATTCTTATGAGTTTGTTTGTATATGTTTGTATGTGTAGCCGAGTGATTTGGCTTGGAGATTTAAATTATAGGGTGGCATTGAGCTACGAGGAAACAAGGCTTCTTCTGGAGGAAAATGACTGGGACTCGCTGCTTGAAAAAGACCAGGTTTGTTGGTTAAATTATGCCCACAAATTTAATTAATAAACAACTTTGAGTCCCACATTTGTTCACATTTTCAACCCTTTTTGTTTTTGAGAATCCTGCAGGATTTGTTAAATACTTTCTGTCGTTTCTTTAATACTGTTGGCTTTGAGAGAGCACACAGAAAGGAAGTGTAACTAAAACTAAAACTATTTCTATTTTAAAATTATGTTTCTTGTTGATTCAAATTTCAATAGTTGGTTATCAATTATCATCATATCATATCATATTACCAAGTGACATAGTATTAATAGGTTCACATAAAATTTTCCTGACATCGTCATCACATCGATACACTAACTAAATGATATCCAATTTATTATATACTTATCACTAAATTTAAAATCTCGTAAATGGTTGTGGTGCATTTTTCACTTGGCTTGACTAGTTTTGATCTATTGTATACAGTTGAATATAGAGAGGGAATCAGGAAGAGCATTTAATGGATTCAATGAGGGAAGAATTTTCTTTGCTCCCACATACAAATACTCTCATAATTCAGACTGTTATGCCGGAGAAACTGTCAAATCCAAGAAAAAACGGCGAACTCCGGCATGGTATATATACATTTTCTTTCTATCAACATTAAATTAGTATATATGCATTAACAATCTTTAACTTGAATTTCAGGTGTGATCGGATTCTATGGCATGGAAACGGCATAGAACAATTATCATATTTTCGCGGCGAATCAAGGCTTTCCGATCACAGACCGGTGTGTTCTGTGTTTTCAATGGAGGTGGAGAAGGATACGAGAAGCAAAATCATCAGCAGATTGAGGAAAGGTTTCTCCTGTACAAATTCAAGACTGGAATTTGAAGATTGCATACCTCAAAGGCATAGCTTCTATTAGAGAGTAATTGTACATTTCATTATTTGTTCTTCCATTAGGTAGTTGGTAAATTTAAGTGAATGCACTATGTCTATCAAATGTAATAATTAAAGCTACATGTTACATATTGCATTTAAATAGACTAGCACATGGCCTGCAATTTGTGCGGGTTGAACATATATTTTAAATATTAATCTTGTAAATGTTGCGGATCTTATCGGTTTTATTATCTAAAGTAAGAAACATATTAATTAGATTATTTAATTAATATTTTAATTTTATATAATATATTTTCTTATTATAATAGGGTTCTTATTTAATATATTTATTAATTTAATTTTATAATTTAATAGTGCTTTTTAATTGTAATAGGATAGTATAATATATTTTCTTATTATAATACAGTTCTTATAAAATTATAATATATATTTTTATTGTAATATGCTTTTTATTTAATAAGAAATTAATTGTAAAGATATTTTAATTTTATAATTTAATAATAAAAAAATTAATTGTAGAGATTAAGTGTCACATATATTTTTATTTTAATGAGAGATTATAATATGTTTTCTTATTATAATAGGTTTCTTTATTTAATTTTATAATTTCATATTAAGAAATTAAAATATTAATTAATTAATTTAATAGGTTTTTTTTACGTTAATAGTAGATTATATTTTTATATTGTAATAGGTTTCTTAAGTTAATAATTTATTATTTTAATTTTATGATTTAATAATAAAAAATAATTGTATGAATATTTTAATTTTATATTTTAATAATAAAAAATTAATTGTAGAGATTAGGTTAATTGAAGATAATTTAATAGTATTTTTTATTTTAAGATGATATTATAATATGTTTTTTTGTTATAATAGAATTCTTATAATATGTATTTTTATTGTAATATAATTTTTATTTAATGAATTTAATAATTTGATTTTATAACTTTAATATGAAGCTAATATTTATAAATATTTAACTTATATATATATAGCTGGAAAATAAGCGAAATCTCCTTCAAAAGCGAAATCATCCCATATTTTTAATCTAAGTGAAATCCTCACACTTTAAAATAAGAAACAAAAATATTTAAGCAAAACCCCTTTAATTTAATTTTAAAACATTAAGGGGGATTTGACTTAGTTTAACCGAAACCAGGGGTATTTTATTACAAACATATTCAAGATTTGTGTAGCTCATAATCTTCATAATCCTTATGATTCTCGAATCCCAAATCCCAAACTGAAGTTGCTCCATGATGATGATGAGCAGCAGCTAAGTGATCTTCATCTAAAGCACTACTATTCAAGCTTGAGTCCAAGCCATTTCTTTGAATATTATCAAAGCCTCCATCCATGGCCAAATCTTCAATTCCACCACCCCAAAAGCTTCCATAATCTTCAACTGAAGTGCCTGATCCTCCTCCGGCAACCTCTTCTCCGCGTCCATCAGCCTTTGCTAGCTCTATATTTATCCAATCCGCAACTGTCAACATGATCCTTGCATCATCCGCAGTACTTACTCCAGGCTGCAGCAACATTAACTCGCCCGCCGCCTCGTGATTTCCCTCGCCGGTATCACTTTCCTCTGGCCTATGATCACTCCTCGAGTTCTTGTCCATAAAACCTACCACTAATTCACTCTGTGGACAAGTTGAATTTTGACAAGCATAGAGTGTAACATCCACAAATTCTCTTTCAAGCACACACTTACTCTTCTCCCCACCGTCCGATTTGTGTCCTTTAGGCACATAAACAACTTGCTCTTGTTGAGCTTGATGATCATTTGATGAAATTTTGTGACATTTTTCAGTGATCAATTGCAAACGTGCTTCTTGATTAACAACTTCAGACCAAGTGCCAGTCTCTTTAGCTGTCATCTTATGTTGCAAGCATTTTGATTGTCTCACAAGCCTTCTCATGCGGTCCAAATTTGGTGTCATGTGTTTGATAACCGCAGCCAAAACATTAACCTTCCAAGCCTTTTTAAGATCATGAGGCTTCCTGTAAGGGGGTGGGCCATTTCCTTGAGAGAGGCCATGGTCACCCCACCAAGCTTCTTTCCCGGTGGGCCACCACGGCGGTGCTAACCCTCTGTCCAACGGAAACTTCCTCTGCGGCGGCGCGCAGTGTTGCATAAGGGCAGAAAGAAGAGATCCTAAAGTTTTATCTTGCATTTCATGAAGAAGATGCAGTTGTGAACTTTGATCAAACTGATCAACTTCATGACCCTCAGCTTGTTCCAAACGTGGAGCCATGAACTTACCTATAGCAAGAGGGGCATTTCGGTCAAAACGGACATTATCTTTCCACCATTCGCGTAAGCTATCGGATGAGCCTGTAACAGGCTTGCCTCTCTCAGGAACAATCCCATAAACAAATCCTTGTGCCTTGCAAACTTCCATGACCTTGATCATGTACTTGAGGATTGAATTTTGAGATCTTGACATCTTCTTGCGGCGAGATGCTTCTTGTCTTGCTGATGATGATGATTCAGCTTCTTGATTATTACCTTGTTGCTTCTCTTTAAGCTTTTGCATGCGCTTTCGATCCCTCCACATGCGTTTCTTGAGCTCATCGTAGCTAATCTCTTCTCTTTCATCATCATATTCTTCCTCTGCCTCTTCCTCTTCCTCAGGTCCAGGACTAAGAGGATCTATCTCTCCGTAAATTTCAACCATTATTTGTTTGTTTGTATGAAGTATATTTTCTGATTTAAACGAATATTTATACACCGGGAGCCCTTATCTCCTACCGACGTCTGTAACTTTTTGTTGTGCCTGTCCCATGTTTGTTTAATATGAGATTAGCTGATGATTTATTAAGTCTTGAGTATCCTCTCTTTATAACTTGGTTTTTAAAGATGAATCCATATCCATGGGTTCATAACAAATGATATATAAGCCAACACCATATTTCCTCTCCCAGCTGCCTCGTCGCCATTACCTTTTTTTATTGCATAATTAATGCAGCAATGGCGGTGGGAATGTGAAGGCTTAAAGACAAAATAAACATTCTCGATGTGAAGAGATAGTGATAGTGATGACATTAGAAAGTGGTGAGTTGTGGTTTATCTGGCATGGAAACTAGAGGAATTTGAGGTGTTAGAATTTGATGAAACCAGCAATGCCCATGGCCACGAGTCTGCTGACTTAATTCACGTCGCATGCTTGTGGTGATGCTAAATAAATACTCTTCTTGTTTGCATGCATGTAAATATTTTATGAATCTTTGGTATAAAGTTGGGTTATCTTATAACTACTTATACTTTCAATGCAATACTTATAAATTATCTTATATTTTCAATTAATATTGTCTATACCCAACTACGAAACATCTGATAGTGATTTTGTATACCACATAAGTGCACGTATCGCTAGTATAAAAATATCGATTCTAGAGAGAATTGTTATTAATGTCTTATACTGAAGTTTTATAACCCTCACCTTATTTAAACTAATGATTATGAAGAAAGAGGTATTGACTAATAAACTAAAATAAAAGAAAAGTAAATTTAAATAATCAGAAGTAGCAATATAAGAATAACGTAGAATTACAACTTCTCCACAATATTCCCTTAAATCTTTCTCCTCTCTTTTATAATTGATCAACTATAATAAATATATTTCTACAACACGAAATTATCTACAAGTCTCTTATGATAGTCCAGTTGAAATGTCCAACTTAATTTAATTATCTATATTCATATTATAGTTAATCTAAGTCAAACTCATTACAGTCACATTCTAATTATAGTACTTATACTCTGCATGTATATTCATATTCTGCACAAATATCAATTCTACAAAAACAACCACGTGTTATTAATTCCCAAGGCTAAACCAAAATTCAATTTTCTAAGTTCATTAGGGTTTACCACAATTATCCTATTATTGACTAAGCAATAGAAATCATTAAATATAGAGAATGATAAACAATTCACATAAAAGGTCACAAAACAAGCAATAAAAAGATTCAATTAATAAAAAATTATATTGGATTCCATTGTAATCCCACAAGAAGATCTAGTTCATGATGAATGACACACTTACAAATTGGTTCTACTCCCAATTATCAAAGTGTCAAAGTAATAAAATAACCTCGTGAGTCCGGATGGATCCACATGAAATAAATTTAATAAAATAAAATAACAATGCAAATAATAATATAAAAGAAATAAAACAAAAGACTAAATTAAACGGTCAGAGGTCAGGACCTCTAAATCTCTGGTACGGATATTACAGAGAGGAGTCATTTTTAGTTTGGACAACAAGATGAACTTCATCTCCTTATGGAACGACCCAAGTAAGCAATTTGCTTTGAGGTAGAGAATCATTCTGAATAGGGTCAGCATATCCAAATAACCGAGGATATGAAGATAGAAACAGAAGACTTAATTGATGGCGAATGCAATTTCTCTGTGATTTCTGGAGCGACCACCAGCAAGGCGATCGGCCACACATCTTTATATAGTTCCCGGCACCAACTTGCATACTCGTTGGAACCGAGAACTAGGGGACAAATGTTGATGGTGTTTTCAGGCACTATGTTATTTAAGCAGCACGACAGGGGTAAAAAAGGTAATTCACTTCTCAGTCAAGATTATTAATGCCGACCCGACCACTAAAGAGTCAACAGTAAGAGGCCGGGAACTTTACGGTTAGTGATCGAGCACTTGAGTTCAAGATGACCGGGCAATTATCAGGTCGACAGCAGCATTCTCAGTACAAAACTATTATGACCGACCACATGAAGACCGAGCATAGGGCAAGACATGTTCGGGAAAATAAGGCATTATATCCATACAAGATAAGATAATAAGTTATCATACTTTCATGGGGTAAACTAGTAAGTCAATGTCCTAGTATGATAAAGAAAGTAAATGTAGTTTTGATTAGGAATCCTTATGGGAAAATTGAATAGTTTTGACTAGGAATCCTTATGAGAAAATGGAATAGTTCCACTAGGAAATTCTTACAGGAGAAGGAATCTGATTTCTACACTATTATAAATAGAAGGTAGAGTGTGCATAAGGGGGGATAGAAAAGAGAACCAATATCATCATCAGAATCACCAAGCTCTGACTTGTAAAACACAAAGAACGGTCTGAGAAGCGCATTTGAATAATAAAAGTATCATCCTGTTTGTGCCCGTGGACGTAGGTCGGACCAAGATCCGCCGAACCACGTTAAATCTCTTTGTCGATTGGTGTATTATCTGTCTTTTGCTAAGTTTGCTTTTGGTCCCCCATAACCAAACAAATTCACTATTGAGGGAGGATTGTCTCGGGAGTAATATTCCCATATTGCCCTGAGACCAAAATCAGCCGTCAACAGTTGGCGCCGTCTGTGGGGATCTCAACAAAAAGCGATTCGCGTAGTAAGACAATGGCAGAAGGTGGGAATCATCAATCTTCAGGGAGTCCAGCAACAGACTGGATGAAAAAGATGGAAGAAAGCATGAAAACCATGATGGACCGACTGGAGAGAATGGAAGGGGGGAACCGCGAGAAGCCTGAAACCAGAGCTAATCAAAGAAGAGGAGAGATAGCAGATGGAAAGAGGGTTGTGGATACAAGTGAGGACGATGGACCTAGGAGGAGGGGGCCTTACGGGATAAAATCCATAGTTGTGGAAGAAGATTCACAAGCAGAGGACACATGGGAAGAAGAAGAAGAGAGACGTTCGACAGATTCCTCTTATGATAGTCTCCGCTCACAAGAAGAGGAGACACAGAGTACGACGAGACTGTTCGGGAGATCCCAAGGCGTGAGGAACACTGCACCCGTGGCAACAGACATGAAGAAGAGCGCAGAAGGCGGCATGACGGCCCAAATAGCGAGGTAAAATCTTGGTTAAAGAAAGAGATGGCCAAGTGGGGGCAAGCCTCAAAACAGGTACAGGAAACGCCCGGGATGACAAAGAGGAATCCCCCCTCACAGAAGAAATAAAATCAGCAAAATTCCCGAAAAGGTTCAAATGCCGACCATGACGCCCTACAAAGGCCATATGTTTCTTTCCGGCTCGGGTCCGTTCTTGTACCGCCGAGACCGATGTTTCTTTCCAGCTCGGGTCTGCTCTTGTACCGCCGAGACCGATGTCTCTTTCCAGCTCGGGTCTGCTCTTGTACCGCCGAGATCGATGTTTGTTTCAGCTCGGGGTCGGGTTACGTCCCACCGAGTCAGCTTCTTTAGACTGGGGACGTAACATTCCCCCAGAGCCAAGTCTTTCTTTCAGCTCGGGGTCGGGTTACGTCCCACCGAGTCGTGCTTATTGGCCTGGGGACGGAACATTCCCCCATAACCAAATATCTCTCTTGGCTCGGGGTCCTCATGGACATACTCGATGCATAGGATCCGTGAGAAGCATAGCACGGGGATGGATGATACCCTCGTGGCGATTGCTTACTCCAGTGTTACCGAACATAAGGAGGAATATGCCCTTAATGTGTCGAACACTCTTTGATCCTCACTTACCCGATGTAATGGATCCGTGGGAAAGCATAGCACGGGGAGTGATGAGGCCCATGTGACGATTGCTAGCTCCAGTGATGCCGGACCTAAGGAGGAATGTGCCCTTAGTATCCCGGACGCTCTTTGATCCATTCATCATTTGGATCCAAGAGAGGCGCAGCACGGGGATGCGTTGTGCCCCTGTAGCGTGTGCCTGCTCCAGCGCGGTAAGGAGGAGCCCTCGTGCAATACACAGGCTCCATAGTGACCCGACGTATAGATGATGTGCCCTTACCATTCAAACGCTCTCCTGATCCAAATCCTGGTTCGCCGGGACACTGAATTGAAAGATTCAGAATTTTGTTTTGGAGACCTCGGGCAGGACGCTGTTTTGAGGCATCCGTGTTGTTGTTTATACTTGCGAAACGTTTTATTTTGGGACAAGTTCTAAGTCGCCCCCACCCTTTAATTTTATTTTTCAGAGTTTTGTTTTCGTTTTCCGCTGGTCTGGTAGGGGGACGCCTGTGCCGGACTCAGTAGGGCTTCAAAAGGTTGATTCACTTCCCTTCTGGGAAAGTCCCACCTGATTAATCGGCTCGGGGCTGGATGCATTCCGCCGAGGCCACCTTATTAATCGGCTCGGGGCTAGATTCGTTCCGCCGAGGCCACTTGATTAATCGGCTCAAAGCTGGATTCGTTCCGCCAAGGCCACTTAGTTATTCGACTCAGGGTCGGGTTAAGTCCCACCGAGTCAGCCCTTTGAATTGGGGACGTAACATTCCCCCAGGTCCAAGTGCCTCTCTTCACTCGGGGTCGGGTTACGTCCCACCGAGTCTACCTCTTTGCACTGGGGACGTAACATTCCTCCAAGTCCAAGTGCCTTTCTCAGCTCGGGGTTGGGTTACGTCCCACCGAGTCTACCTCTTTGGACTGGGGACGTAACATTCCCCAGATCCAAGTGCCTTTCTCAGCTCGGGGTCGGGGTACGTCCCACCGAGTCAGCCCTTCGGACTGGGGACATAACATTCCCCCAGTTCCAAGTGCCTTTCTCAGCTCGGGGTCGGGGTACGTCCCACCGAGTCAGCCCTTCGGACTGGGGACGTAACATTCCCCCAGGACCAAGTGCCTTCCTCAGCTCGGGGTCGGGTTACGTCCCACCGAGTCTACATCTTTGGACTGGGGACGTAACATTCCCCAGGTCCAAGTGCCTTTCTCAGCTC
The DNA here is from genome assembly GCA_019454045.1 of Zanthoxylum bungeanum. Classification (NCBI taxonomy): domain Eukaryota; kingdom Viridiplantae; phylum Streptophyta; class Magnoliopsida; order Sapindales; family Rutaceae; genus Zanthoxylum; species Zanthoxylum bungeanum. The sequence continues at coordinate 124,716 of SKCR01033471.1, read as the reverse complement.
GGGGTCGGGGTATGTCCCACCGAGTCAGCCCTTCGGACTGGGGACGTAACATTCCTCCAGGTCCAAGTGCCTTTCTCAGCTCGGGGTCGGGGTACGTCCCACCGAGTCATCCCTTCGGACTGGGGACGTAACATTCCCCCAGATCCAAGTGCCTCTATTCACTCGGGGTCGGGTTACGTCCCACCGAGTCTACCTCTTTGGACTGGGGACGTAACATTCCTCCAGGTCCAAGTGCCTCTCTTCACTCGGGGTCGGGTTACGTCCCACCGAGTCTACCTCTTTGGACTGGGGACGTAACATTCCTCCAGGTCCAAGTGCCTTTCTTCATTCGGGGTCGGGTTGCGTCCCACCGAGTCAGTCCTTCGGACTGGGGACGTAACATTCCCCCAGGTCCGAGCATCTCTCACAGCTCGAGACAGGATCACATGCCACCGAGCACATCATCGTTAGCTCAGAGGCAAAATTTTCTCCTCACAATCGAAATTGGATCAGTCAGAGGTCAGGACCTCTAAATCTCTGGTACAGATATTACAGTGGAGGAGTCATTTTTAGTTTGGACAACAAGAGGAACTTAATCTCCTTATGGAACGACCCAAGTGTAGGCACTGCATTTTTACACATAAGTCCCTATGATGAGTCTCATTTTGGAGACACTACCTTTTAAGTCACGGAGGTCACGGGAAACGGACATCGGAAGGGGAAATTCAGAATAAACAAGGTTCACTGTTTTCGTTAGTGCTGCGTTCGTGTTTACGTTCGAACGTCAAACGGATTGCGGGCGTTCGTGCCGCGTTCGAGGAAGCGTTCGAACGGTGTCGGTAATTCGGGTTTTGCTGCTAGCCTCACATCCAGCCCAATTAACCCCCCAAAGCCCATAAAACACATCCCAATTTAAATAAATAAATATTAATTAAAACATTAACTAAATTAGTGGATAATTAAATTAATTAAATAATTAAATAAAACATATACCAAACATAAAATAAACAATTACCAACTTAAACTAAAATCATGCCTAAATTAAACAAATCACATACTAAATCAAAATATAATCATGCCTAATTAAAATCAATCAACCAATTATATTCCCAATCTAATAAGATTATTCCCAAACTTAAAATATTGTATTCCTAAACCAAGCCAATCAAATATTCAACCTTCCCTATCTAGCCAAGATTTGTCCCCACTCAATCTTTGACTTCCCTTAAACCAAACCAAATCAAATCCCTTGCTTCCCTTAACCAACACCAAATCAAATCCCTCTTTAATTAGCCAAATCCCTTTCCTTGTCAAGCCCAACCCTTTGCCTATAAAAAAAACCCTTCACCAACCTTCTCAACCCTAGTCCCTAGCTCATACACAACACACAAAAAAATTAGAGGAAGAACACACCCAAAAAGAGTAAGCAAAAGATAAAGAGGAGACGGCAGCGAAACCACAAGGAAACAGTAGCAAAACGGACTCAAAACAGTAAGACAACGAACGAGAACAGTGAACCAGTGAACCGAGAGAGTTGCGGAGCATCCACCCTTCCGACGATCGTGTACCGTACATCCGAGAGGTGATTTAAAAGGTTAGACCTGAGGGTATCTTTCACGCTTATTCTTATTTAATTTCTGGTCATTTACTTTGATTATATTTTCAATACTTGCGGCATTTGTAGTGTGTATGATGTGTGTTGTGGGTATTGGATGAATGTAAGAGTGTTGTCTCTTGTGGTATATAGGATGGAACCCAGACGTAAATTCCGTAGCCGAATCCGAATGGACGGTAGTGCGGTCTGTACATGGGACACAACTCCACGTATCACTTGAGTAAACAGCACATTCTCTTATGTTGTGTTGCTTTGGTTTATTTATTCTTGTCATTTAAATTCTGTATGTTGCTTATTCTCGTATGATATGATCGAGTGCATGGGCTTAGTAAGTGCGATGAAAGGTTCCCTAATTGGAGGGGTTAAAATCCTTCACCACGACGCTTTGCCGCACCGATTGATGTGTGTTCGGTTGAATGCAAGACACGTTCAATCGGACATACTTAGAATAATATGATTGTCTTTATGTTTGTATGCATGATGTGATGTGACGCGCATGGGCTTAGTATGTTGGTCTAAAGGTCCTCTCTTTGAGAGATCAAGAGCCCCAAAAGGCCACATTTACGGCTGTACTTCGCCGCGCCCCTTTATTTTGTTGTTTATGTATTGCGTCCCATTTCATGCATCAGGTCTGTTCCCGTTCGAACGCGTTTACAAACGCAACTCGAACGCGCATGCATTTTTGCCTTATCATGCATCAGGTCTCAATTCCGTTCGAACGCGTTCACGAACGCCATACGAACGTGAGCATTCTGTTTCATTTCCGTTCGAACGCGTTATAAAACGCCATACGAACGCGGGCATTCTGTTTCATTTCCGTTCGAACGCGTTTACAAACGCTACTCGAACGTGAGCATTCTGTTTCATTTCCGTTCGAACGCGTTTACGAACGCTACACGAACGTGAACACACTGAACTGAGATATCTTCATCACATGCCATGTATAATTGTTTCTTAGGTGATTTTTCTATGGAACCACACATAGTCATTCTTATCTTTGTGCACGTAATAATGAAAAGCATGTTTATTCCATTAGTTACGTCGTTTGCCTTGGTCTTGATTTAATGCATTACGATTCATATGCCTATGCCATGATGACTTTGGAGTATTATTTCTTGTGATATATCGGATGGAAACCCAGATATAAATTCCGTAGCCGATTCCGAATGGACGGTAATGCGGTCTGTACTTGGGATACAATTCCACGTATCACTTGGAAGAGTGCTCACATGTATGCTTGTGCGGATATTATGTATGCTTGTGCGGATATTATGTATGCTTGTGTTTTCATGAATATGATATGCTGAATGAAGTTGTATGTTCATTGTTACTTTGAGATATTTTGTTAGACATGTGTTATTAGATATGAGATATATGCGAAATGTATGTATGAGTGTTATTTTGTACCCATGCATATAGAAGCATGATATTCTTAGAAATAAATGTTATTTAAGCCTGGTTAAATTATTACATAAATCCTTTTATTACAAGTGACATAAGTAAGGGACCATTCCGAACCCAACGGTTTGAGGTCTTCCCTTGCGAGGGGTGAGTGCGGCCTTAAATCTTATTTTCCCGGTTCACACCGGGTGGCGACTCCATTACTCTCCGGTTTAGTCCCCCGTGGCTATTCCGTACTCCCAACCAGGCCCCCGAGCCTGGGACAGCATGCGTCGCCCCAGATTTTCTGTGTTCCCACACCAAGTAAGCAATTTGCTTTGAGGTAGAGAATCATTCTGAATAGGGTCAGCATCTCCAAATAACCGAGGATATGAAGATAGAAACAGAAGACTTAATTGATGGCGAATGCAATTTCTCTGTGATTTCTGGAGCGACCACCAGCAAGGCGATCAGCACACCATCTTTATATAGTTCCCGGCACCAACTTGCATACTCGTTGGAACCGAGAACTAGGGGACAGATGTTGATGGTGTTTTCAGGCACTATGTTATTTAAGCAGCACGACAGGGGTAAAAAAGGTAATTCACTTCTCAGTCAAGATTATTAATGCCGACCCAACCACTAAAGAGTCAACAGTAAGAGGCCGGGAACTTTACGGTTAGTGACCGAGCACTTGAGTTCAAGATGACCGGGCAATTATCAGGTCGACATCAGCATTCTCAGTACAAAAGACTATTATGACCGACCACATGAAGACCGAGCATATGGCAAGACATGTTCGGGAAAATAAGGCATTTTATCCATACAAGATAAGATAATAAGTTATCCTACTTTCATGAGGTAAACTAGTAAGTCAATGTCCTAGTATGATAAAGAAAGTAAATGTAGTTTTGATTAGGAATCCTTATGGGAAAAGGGAATAGTTTTGACTAGGAATCCTTATGGGAAAATGGAATAGTTCCAACTAGGAAATTCTTACAGGAGAAGGAATCTGATTTCTACACTATTATAAATAGAAGGGTAGAGTGTGCATAAGGGGGGATAGAAAAGAGAACCAATATCATCATCAGAATCACCAAGCTCTGACTTGTAAAACACAAAGAACGGTCTGAGAAGCGCATTTGAATAATAAAAGTATCATCCTGTTTGTGCCCGTGGACGTAGGTCGGACCAAGATCCGCCGAACCACGTTAAATCTCTTTGTCGATTGGCGTATTTATCTGTCTTTTGCTAAGTTTGCTTTTGGTCCCCCATAACCAAACAAATTCACTATTGAGGGAGGATTGTCTCGGGAGTAATATTCACATATTGCCCTGAGACCAAAATCAGCCGTCAACACATGTAAATATTTTATGAATCTTTTGGTATAAAGTTGGGTTATCTCTTATACTTTCAATGCAATACTTATAAATTATCTTATATTTTCAATTAATATTGTCTATACCCAACTACGAAACATCTATAGTGATTTTGTATACCACATAAGTGCACGTATAGCTAGTATAAAAATATCGATTCTAGAGAGAATTGTTATTAATGTCTTATACTGAAGTTTTATAACACTGACCTTATTTAAACTAATGATTATGAAGAAAGAGGTATTGACTAATAAACTAAAGTAAAAGAAAAGTAAATTTAAATTTAAATAATCAGAAGTAGCAATATAAGAATAACGTAGAATTACAACTTCTCCACAATATTCCCTTAAATCTTTCTCCTCTCTTTTATAATTGATCAACTATAATAAATTATTAATCTAGAACACGAAATTATCTACAAGTCTCTTATGATAGTCCAGTTGAAATGTCCAACTTAATTTAATTACCTATATTCCTATTATAGTTAATCTAAGTCAAACTCATTACAGTCACGTTCTAATTATAGTTACTTATACTCTGCATGTATATTCATATTCTGCACAAATATCAATTCTACAAATACAACCACGTGTTATTAATTCCCAAGGCTAAACCAAAATTCAATTTTCTAAGTTCATTAGGGTTTACCACAATTATCCTATTATTGACTAAGCAATCGAAATCATTAAATATAGAGAATGATAAACAATTCACATAAAAGGTCACAAAACATGCAATAAAAAGATTCAATTAATAAAAAAATTATATTGGATTCCATTGTAATCCCACAAGAAGATCTAGTTCATGATGAATGACACACTTACAAATTGGTTCTTTACTCCCAAGTATCAAAGTGTCAAAGTAATAAAATAACCTCGTGAGTCCGGGATGGATCCACATGGAATAAATTTAATAAAATAAAATAACAATGCAAATAATAATATAAAAGAAATAAAACAAAAGACTAAATTAAACGAAATGATGGGGTAATTAAACTCGATGCTGCAACAATAAAATAAAATACTAAGGCTATGAGATCCACTGTTAGTATTTCAAATATAGAAAACTCTTAATTTTTATATAATACATAAATTGTCATTATTTTCAAAATAATTTATTTCATGATTAGATACTCAATTATGCCAAAATATATAAATCTGTCCATAAATGCGGAGATAAATTATCTATAATTAGTCCAGATTTTAGCAAACCACTCTCGTATATTATGAGGTTTAAGTATTATTTGTGTCAGTCAATATAAATCCACAATGGCGGGTCTAAGTACTATATAAAAAAAGTCAAGACACCCATATAAATGAAAGGGATACATATATTATTTGGAAATAACACAATTTATATTTATAATATAAGTAAAAATTACCTATATTTTCATACCAAGAATTCCACCATTTTACCTCACATGTATGTAAATTAACTACGCATGATATAAATGAAAACCCACATAATTTCATTAATAAATGGAAAATAAATTACAACAAATATTAGAAAATAGAACAAATACACAAAGACTGACACTTCTTCACAAATTTTACAAGAGAACAATTAAAGAAGCATGCTTGAGAAGGTGTTGAGAACCTCTATTTATAGGTGAAGGATGCTCACCCTTCTTGCTAAAATTCAGAGATTAGGCAACCTAATTTTAAATTTCAACAAGTTAGGCTCATTAGGTTGCCTAATTTTATCATCTTTTTTACACACATTTTTTTATTTTATTAAATAAAAACTTGTGTGGTCAAATCCATTGTAAGCTCATTTAGTAGCCAATCGGAACACGGTGAATGTTTCCAAGTCTGATTCGAACATGGTACTCTTTTAAATTTATGCTCTTATGAAATCCATATACCGCTTCTACTTTCAAATTGAGCATCCAAAATGGTATTCACCAACATTAGAAATGAAAATCACAATAAAGATAGATAAAATATAAATTTAATTATTATTTCACAAATGTGCTAAGGTAAGAAGATTAATGAAACTATAAGTGTAAAATGATTAATTTTCATTTTATTAAATGTATACTTTTTAGTATTTATCAATGAAGAAGACAAACAACAACATCATGGTATTTAACATAATAAATAACAAATAATTAATAAAGAATATATAAATAAAATAAATCATAAGAATAGTGGCTCTCTTCGAGCTCTGGGGCGGCAGTAGCCAAATTCGGATCCCCATCCAGTTGTTTATCTTCAATCTTCAAGTCTTCAATTTTCTCTTATTGATTCTTATTTGATCTTCTTGTTCTTAATTGTTCTTGAATGGTTGTTGTATTTAGATAATATTTTGACCTCCAAAAAGACTTATTCCCCCTCTCCCAAAAAACATATGTGAAGTAATCCTTATATAGATATCATAAAAACCAAGTTTCCTATTCAATTTTGCAGTTATCGTATTGATGACGTATCAAAAAGGTCTTAGTGGTGCGCCACATATCTTTTTCAACTCTCTAGAATGATTTTGAACTGCTTAGTGGCGCGTTACAAATTTATTTGTGTCGCGCCACTGTTGATAGTGTAGAATTATCAATTTCAAACTCAATTCTAATCAAGAAGGATATTCAGTCTACAACGTAAACTATAAAGTCATAGGCAATTGAGTTTTCTTTCCATTGAATCACCTCAATTGGACATCCTCTGCAAAAAAATATGACCAAAATACTAAAAGCTACACAAATTAAGAAGTCACTTGTGTAAATAGGGAATTTCGGATTTTCAAAACTTTTTTTACTCAATTTTTCATATACTGCATCGTAAATAATAAAATAATAAATATTAATACATTTAACACATTTAAGAATATAATTTAAGAGAAAATCAATAATAAATACACTTGAAAAATATATTTTTTAGGTACTTTTTAGTGTTCTTTTTCAAGAAATGTTATTAAATGGGCATATGATCCATTGATGCTTTAAATATTTCATGACGAAAGATAAGTGATGGTATAACACAATATATGTTAGAAAGATTGAAACATTTGTTATATGACTACCGTATTCGAATCTTATGAAAGATTTCAAGGTTAAAAAATTAATCTGATGGTCAGGTAGAAACACCTAACTTAATTCAATTACTTATATTCATATAATAATTGATTTAAGTTAAACCCATTAAGTTCAGGTTCTAATTATGAATACGATCACGCGCTATTAATTCCCAAGGCTAAACCCAACTTTCATTTTCTAAATTCCTTAGGGTTTACCACACTTATTTTATTATTGGCTAGACAATAAAACACATTAAGAATGGAAAATAATAAATAACCTAATCACAAACTCAAAAGAATAAAAAATATAATTTAATTAAACAATGTACTTAAGATCCATTACAATCATAGATTATAAATTAGTTACACTTGATGCTCAATCGACACAAACAATTCATTATTACAAGACAAAAAATCATAAATAAAATTAAAAGAGATAAAGGTAAAAAGAACTTGTGTTGAGGTCTTCTCCTTTAATCTTCAATACTGGTTGACTGTTTTCTTGTCTAGCTGAGAGTTCTTTAGATTTCTAAGTCAAGCAGGAGAAGCTCGCAACTTCGACTCCTTCTCATATACCCTGTCAACTACCTGAAATAAACAGAAAATAAAAGACAGATAAAGAAAAAAAAGGTGGTACTTAGTTAAGTAAGTAGAATGTTCATCCTAATATTAATAAAGAAAAATAAAATAAGTCTCCAGCAACAACGTCAAAAACTTATCGCGATTTTACACGTTACGCAATTGCACATATCGCTCAAGTAGTATAAAGATATCGAACCCATAAGGACTTACTATTATCCTATTAATTTTAAGAACTAGACTTGTGTTACTAAAACTAAACAATTAATTAAGAGATGTTGGATTAATCTAATTAACTAAAGATCTAAATAAACGAAAAATAAACAATTATAGAAAACTTTATGCGAGAGATAATGTAAGGTTGCAACTTCACCTAAGCACGCAAACAATATTTATGCACTTCCATTTAATTGAGTATTTGTTATGGATTATTAACCTAAAATATGAAGTTATCTACAAGTTTCTTCTGATGGTCAGGTAGAAACACCTAACTTAATTCAATTACCTATATTCATATGATAATTGATTTAAGCTAAACTCATTAAGTTCATGTTTTAATTATGGCTACGTATGCCCTATAGGTGTATTCTTATTCTGTATGGAAATTGATTCTATGAATAAGATCACGAGCTACTTATTCCCAATGCTAAACCCAAATTCATTTTTCTAAGTTGTTTAGGGTTTACCACACCTATTTTATTGTTGGCGAGACAATCAAATGCATTAAGAATTGAGAATACTAAATGACTCAATCATAAACTCAAAAGAATAAAAAGATATAATTTAATTAAATAATGTGTTTAAGATCCATTATAATTATACACTAATGAATTATTAGTTATATGATGTTCAATAATTCTCATTTACCTAAGCAAAAAATCACAAATATGACCTGAAATTTTCCAAATTATTTACTTTTATTTCTTGTGTGTAAATATGACTCAAATCCATAGTCATGGTCCTGAATTCAGAAGACAAATTAAAGAGGCTAAGAAATGCTCACAGACTGTCAGGCACTACCACAGGTGCTTCACAACGTTTAAGGATTAGCTTTCTTGACTGCCATAAACCTCTTTACGTGCCCAATTCCGTGGGGATATTTTGATGGATCATAATATTTTAGTAGGATAATTCGAGTTACTTTATACCTCCTAAAACAACGTAAGTTAAAATTTTAATATAATTGTAGACACCGGTTTTCACCTCTGCTCCACAATCGAGAATTTGAACGAATGAGGACGCTAGCGATCCTGTAAGACAAAGTAGAGTGAGCGGGGAGCTTCTATCCACCAGTATGGTAGTTGCCATAGGCACTCCGACGCTCAAGTCAGTGGCATAAATGAGCAAATAGCGATGGAAGAGCAAGATTTGATGTTACCTTGACCTCTGTTGACAGCCGTGTGGGTGGTGGATTAGTATCTTGGGGGTGATTGGTTCTATGTGCTATGGAGAGAAACCATTTTTTTTAAAAACTCATGAGACTCTGAATTATGCCTCTGTTATAGGTCATTAGGAAGTGGGTCTCATTAAATGATAAACTCTTGGGTGCCAAAACAGCTAGTCACGTAATACATGGAGAAGGTGTTTTTTTGGTTGGGTAGCTGGTAAGTCATGAGGTTGTTTGGTAGGTCTCTTTTCATGTAAGGGCCTGATAAGATAATTGGGTCCTTGGCCCAAGTCTGGTTTAGGTACTGTTTAGAGGGATTGGGCTATATCTGATATAGGGCATAGAGTGATAAGTCGGAAATGTCATTGGCCTAAATTTGGCCCGTACAGTTTGCCCCATACTCTCTAAGTCAATGAGTTCTTGGCTTGGAGAGTTTTTGACGAGTATGTCGTCTGGGTATGTATAAAGCTCGTAGGCGCACCTGGGCGTTGATATCGCTAGGACCTGTCAAAGGTCATACCATGTTGAATGAGCTAAACAAATATCTAGGATGACCATCAGTCGACCAATCCTAGACGCTGATGGCGTTTAGATCTGTTAAAGGTAATAGCATGCATAATGGAATTGAGCAGATATCAAAAATGAGCCTCAATTGACCAATTTTTATTGTCGCCTGGACCAGATAAAGGTCCATGTCTCGTTCTTGACTCGACATGAGCCATTGGGAATGTTCTCGTCAACTAGACCAGATGAAGGCCAGGTCAATCTCTAGTCGACTAGTTCTGAAGAATATCCGGGGGGAGTCTTCAATATTTTCTGGACCAAATGAAGGTCCAGGCCTTGAACTTGACTCGACATGAGCCATAGGGAATGCTCCCATCAACTGGACCAAATGAAGGTCAGGATCATCTCTAATCGATCGGTCCTGAAGAAGATCTGGGGGGATTCTTCAATGTCATCTGGACCAGATGAAGGTCCAGGTCTTGAACTTGACTTGTCATGATCCATGAGGAATGCTCCCGTCGACTGGACCAAATGAAGGCCAGGATAATCTCCAGTTGACCGGTCCGGAAGAGGATCCATGAGGAGTCTTCAATGTCGTATGGACCAGATGAAGGTCCAAATTTTGAACTTGACTCGACATGAGCCATGAGGAATGTTCTCATCGACTAGACCAATTGAAGGACATGATAATCTATAATCGACTGGTCATAAAGATGATCCAGGGGGAGTCTTCAATGTTGTCTAGACCAGATAAAGGTCCATGTCTTGAACTTGACTCGGCATGAGCCATGGGGAATGTTCCCGTTGACTGGATCAAATGAAGGCTAGGATAATTTCTAATCGACTAGTCCTTAAGATGATCCAGGGGGAGTCTTCAATGTCGTTTGGACCAGATGAAGGTCCAGGTCTTGAACTTGACTCGACATGAGCCATGAGGAATGTTCCCATCAACTGGATCAAATGAAGGCCAGTATAATCTCCAGTCTTCTAGTCCTGAAGAGGACCTAGGGGGAGTTTTCAATGTCGTTTGGACCAGATGAAGGTTCAGGTCTTGAATCTGACTCAACATTAACCATGGGGAATATTCCCGTTGGACTAAATGAAAGCCAGGATAATCTCTAGCTGACTTGATGGATTCTTTTGTCTTGTCAGGCGAACACAATTTTGCTAAGATGTTGCATGCGTCTTTGGAACACTGGATAGGATTTCACAGATGGAAGATGTTCCGCTGTCGTCTGGGATAGTTAGGTGTGGGCGGTTAAGAAGATCTTGAACTTTGTTGTAGACTAAAGTGGATTTCGTGAGATGGGCCTTGTCAGGCGAACACAAACGATGTCGTCTGAGTGATCGAATCGCCTTCTTTTTAAATGTCCCCAATCGACGACTTAGAATATGTCTTTTACTTGTTGGGCCGTAAGTGGATTTCGTGAGATGGGCCTCCATGTGATTTAGACTTCTGCTTTGTTATCACTGTAGCCCTATTGTGAATTTCGAGGCATCATTTTGGAGGGAAAACTAGGCACCAAAAGGAAAATGGAATATAAGAAGGCCATGAAGGCCCATTTGATCCATTCACGAAAAATCTTCTCATTTTTCAAGTTAGAATAGCTCTCTCACTTTCAAGTTATTCCTCATAACCTTTTTTGTGTTCTTCATTTCATCAAATTGTATATTCAAAATGTTCTTGAAAAAATAGGTCATTTGATTCTTAAGTTTATCCAACATTCAGAAAAGTTTGTTTTGAGGATTAGGGTTGATTTGATCTTGAGACGTAGAGTTTGAGAAGGTTTAGCTGTTTAATAGCCAAATCCAATATAGCAGATATGGAGTGAGGATTCAACGAATAGTGGTGATATGAGGAAGTACATTGGATCCTCTAGTGAGTCAATTGGAGAAGAAATTTGTCTTGAGTGGTCGAACGATCGTTTGTGTGGTGCCAGGATCTTGACAATAGCTGAACCGCCATTAGGTATTCCTAAGGAGGTAATACCTCTAAGGACTTTACTTGTTGTTGGGGGGTCGAGTGGTGATCCGAGTACAAGCGAGCCTACTAATATTTTGACTAGGAATCCAAGAATTCAAGTGACCGAGCAGTCCATGAGGGAGATGAAAATAAAATATAGGTTTCCTCCGTCGATTGAGGTTAGATTAGCAACGTCAACTAAAAGATTTATTACAAAATACCCTGGTGGATCGGGTTCTACGAGCGTCTATTCGCCGATGGATTGAGGTTTCCCATACCCAGGTTAGTGTGGGAAGTATTTGATCATTTTGGATTAGCCCATTCGTAATTGATGCCAAACACGTGGAGAGTATTATTGTCGTTCGAGTGCATGGCATATGAGATGGGGATAAGGTTTGGGGTTAAATACTTACTCTACATATATTACTTGAATGAGTATGTGAAGAAGAATATGAGATATCGTTTATTCCTTCGACAGAAGATGGAGCACTTGATATTAGGCCTCACTACGAACGACAGAGGGGATTGGCATAAATTTTATTTTTTGTAAGAGAGTGGATATTTTTGGGTCGATTGGGGTTGGTCGTATCCTCGAATACTATAATATATCGAGTGAGTGTATTTCTTTCTATATAGTATTTCTTTGTTGACTGGCTAATGTATTTCACCTTCATGTTTTGCAGGCTTATCACGAAACCGTTCATTCGACGTAACTCCAGGCGTCGTTGCGAACACCAGATACTTGTTAAGTCTACCAACTCCTAAGAGGAATTGGAGGGTCGTGTTGGAAGAAAATAGGTTGAGGCTGACCCCATTGTGGAAGGAGATATTTGATACCGAAAGTGATCCTTTGGCTCATTGTAGAAAAAATTTGGCCGTCATATTGGGCACTTGGTCGTGTCGACTGACATTCAGAAGGCTGCTATTTTTAACGCCACTAACACCTGAAGAAATTTTATGCGCAGTTGAAATTATGTCGGGTCGATTCAAGATACCGTCACTTGAGGAAATGAAGACCAATAGGAAGAGCAAAAAGGCCAAGAGAAAGGAAACTGAAGTTCAGGAAGTCAAGGTCTCCACGCCAAAGGATATTTTTTCGGCTGGAACCTCCGCTGTGTCAATACTATCAACCGATATGGATGTCGTATCAAGGAAGAAGAATGCCATAGTTAAAGTGGATGAAGACCTGGAGAACGTCATAGTGAAGATTTTTCACGGGTCGACTACAATATTAGATCCTTCTAGTCTCTCAAAATTCATCAAGAGGCTTCTTCTTGAAGAAGATGAACATAGGCTTACCAAATTGGGCCCAATGGAGACAAGCAAGAAGATCGTGACGTTGAGTTATCAGGTTAGGGGTTCACATGAATTTTCTTCTCTTTCATGTTTTCTTTTGGTCGAATGGGGAATAACGCATGTTTTTCCAACCTATGGAATGCGGCCTCTTCCTACAAGAGTTTTTCGAGTCAAGCCAAAGGCGAACTAAGGAGTTGGAAAAGTCCAACACGGCGGTCAGGAAAGAGAATGCCGAATGTAATGAGGCATTTGAGAAAAAATCGAAGAGGGTATACGAAGTGGAAAAGGAGTTGAAGTCGGCTCGGGCCTCATTAAAGCTTGAAAGATGTTTCTTAAGCTGAGAAAATAGCTTATAAAGAAAGCGTGCATTCCTTGGAGAAGGCGAAGGGTGATTGGAAGAGAGGTTAGATGGGATCTGTTATGAGGCCATGTTAATTGAGAGGAGCAAGTTGATGAAGCAATATTTTTATGGGGAGCACAAGTATTGGACTTCCAAAAAGTGGATAAGGGATCAAGAGCGGTATGAGGCTGGGATCTCTTTGTCGGATGAGGAGATTGAAGAAGCTGAAGAGATTATTCCGGCTACTGTAGAATCTATCGACTCTGAGGGAAATGTTGCAGCGGAGAATGAGCTGGTAGAGTCAGAGGAGGTTTCTAAAAAAGTTGAAGAGAAGATCACCAAGGTTGGCGAGGGGTCCGGTTTTAAAGAGAGTCAGATTCTAGAGACTGAGGTCGCTTCTCCTGCTACCGTCGTTTCCCCTACCGAGGTTCTGAAACATGAGCCATTAAAGATCGAAGTTTTAATCAACTTTTAACTTGTAATTTTGATGGCTGATGACACCAAGTTGTAAAACATTAACAATCCATTTTTGATATATAAGAACTTTCATTTGCAAATCAAATTTTCGTGGTCTGAACTTTTATTCGTAGTAATATCAGATAGATATTTAACTATAAATGGGAATGTCTTCGCACCAAGTTATGAAATAGTTGGAAAATTCTTCAACAAGTGCAAAGTACATTGTCATACAGTCGCACGAATGTAAAGTCAAATAAATAAAGGCATCGAAGTAAATCATAAGGACTCATAAATACTACAACGTAAACTCGCCCATCTCCTAGTCATAAAACAACAACTAGTCGAATGGTTGATTTATGACTCATAGCCAAATGGTCTACTTATAGGATCGCTTGAGATGTATGGCGTTCCAGCTGTTTTGAATTGGTCTGCCAGCTTCTGTTTTCAATTTGTAGGCCCCCTGACCAACGACCTTGGTAATGATGTATGGGTCTTCCCATGTACGTCTGAGTTTCCCTTCTCCGACCTCTTTGGTGTTCTGAAAAACCCTACGTAGAACCCATTCGCCTTCTTTGAAAGTTCGGCATCAGACATTTATGTTGAAGTATCTTGCCATCCTTTTGTGGTAGATAGCTAGTCGTATGGAAGTATTTTCTCATAACTCGTCAATGGTATCAAGGCTTTGGTTTATGAGCTATCGATTGGAGTCTTCTTCGAGTCACTGGTAGTGCGGGGACAGTACGCTTCCTTCGGTCGAGATTAGTGCTTCAGTTCCAAATGCTAATGAGAAGGGGGTCTCTCCAGTCAACAAACGAGCAGTTATCCTGTAAGACCACAAAAATCCTGGGAACTCGACTACCCATGCCCATTTTGCTCTTTCCAATCTCTTTTTCACAGTATTCATGATAGTCTTGTTTGAATACTCGGCTTGACCATTGGCTTGTGGGAAGCGCGATGTTGAGAAATTGAGCTTTATGCCCCAATTCTTGCAAAAGTCTTGGAAGCGGTGACTGATGAACTGAGAACTAGTATCAGTCACAATCTCTCTCGGCAATCAGAATCGACTATGATATTCTTCTTAACGAAGGCTTGTACCTCTCGATCTCAAACCCTGGTGAAAGCTTCGGCCTCGATCCATTTGGAGTAGTAGTTCATAAGTGCAAGCATATAGACTCGTTGTCCTGGGGCGGTTGGGAGTTTTTTAACGATATCCATCCCCCACTTTATGAATGGCCAATGAGAGAGAATGGGATTGAACCTTTCTGGAGGCAGATTGAGACTGTAGTGAACCTCTGACACTTCTCACATCTACGAGTGTACTCTGCAGCATCGGCTCATATGGTGGGCCAATAGTATCATGCAGTGTGGGCTCGACATACAAGGCTTTTTCCTCCAGAATGATTCCCACATTCTTCTTCATGCAATTCTGCCAACACATATCCTGATTCCTGGGGAGTTAGGCACTTGAGGTAGGGCCCGAAGAAAGACCTCTTCGGGAGTTGGCCATCATAGAGAGTGAATCTTGCAGCTTGGCGTTGAATCTTTCGAGCCTTGATTTTATCTGTTGAGAGAGTACCGTCTTGAAAGTATCCTACTATTGGAGTCATCCATGAGTCGGTCGGAATGATTGGGGCGACGAGTCTGGCTTCCTCCTTCCAGGTGGCTGGCCATTGCAAGTATACTACTGGAATTGATTGCGGTTTGTCTCTCTGTATTGTCGAACCTGGTGTGGCCAAAGCATATGCATGAGTATTCTCAGTCCTAGGAACTTGTGACATTATGATTTCCGCAAATGTCGACTGAAGTTTCTTAACCTTCTATAAGTAAGAGACCATTTATGGATCCCGTGCTTGATATGACCCTTGCAATTGGTTAAAAATTAGCTGGGAATCTGATTTGACTTCTATCTTCCTAGCTCTCAATTCCTTGGCCAAAGTTAATCCAGCTATCAGAGCTTCATACTCAACTTCATTATTGGTGACTTTAAAGCCATACTTGACAGCTTTCTGTAGGGTGCCACCTTTCGGGGTGGTGAACACAATTCCCAACCCGCATCCACACTAGTTACTAGAGCCGTCAACTGTAAGTTGCCATGCTTCCATCGATTGGACGTATTGGACTTCCAAATCAGCGGGGATTTATAGGCTGTGACTGAAGTAAGCTACGAAGTCTACTAATGCTTGAGATTTGATCGCGGTCTGTGGCTGGTAAGTGATGTCATGTTCTCCAAGCTTCACAGCTCATTTCGTTAGTCTCCAAGAGAGCTCGCGTTTATGAAGAATGCTCCTCAAGGGGTAGGAAGTGTAGACAATGATTGGATGCCTTGGAAATAGGGGCGCAGCTTTTGGGCGATTATAATCAAAGCAAGTGCCAACTTCTTCACTTGGTGGTGTAGTGAGTATCCGCGTCGAGTAGGGATTTACTCACATAGTAGACTAGAAGTTATATTCATTCTTCATTTCTAATCAAGACTGCACTGATTACTCATTCCGAAACTCCCAGATAGAGGTAGAGTCTCTCTCTGTCGAACTAGTTTAGAAAGAAGTGGTGGAGTTGTCAAATACCTCTTGAGATCCTTTAAAGCCTCTTCGTAGGTTGGGGTCCATTCGAAGTTCTTTGCTTTCTTGAGGGCATAGAAGAATAAAAAAAATTTATCTGTAGACTTGGAGATGAACCGGTACAGAGTTGTGATCCTTCTTGCAAGTCGCATGAACTATTATGGGTTGGTGGGAGAGGGAATGTCAAGGATAGATTTTATCTATCCTGCTTGGCTTCAATCCTTCATCAAGTGACCAAGTATCCAAGGAATTTTCCTGAAGCGACACTGAAGGCGCACTTCGTAGGGTTTAACTTCATGTCGTACTTCCTCATTATGTCGAACACCTACCTCAAATGCTCCAGATGTTGTTAACTTTTAATGATTTCACCAACATGTCGTCTATGTAAACCTCCATTATTTTCCTAATTTGTTAGGAGAACATCTTGTTGACTAGTCGCTGGTAAGTGGCTCCTGTATTTTTGAGTCCGAATGACATCACCTTGTAGTAGTAGATACCTCTATTGGTGACAAAAGCTGTCTTCTCTTGGTCGTTTGGGTGCATGAGGATTTGATTGTAGCCCGAATAAGCATCCATGAAACTCAACAACTCGTGACCCATTGTAGCATTGACCATTGAATCTATATAAGGCATTGGGAACGAATCTTTTGGACATGCTTTTTTCAAGTCTGTGAAGCCGATGCAAACTCGCCATTTTATATTTTTCTTTCGAACTACCACAACTTTCGCAAGCCACTATGGATACTGAACTTCTCTTATGGCTCTATTTTGTAGAAGCTTATGAACTTCTTCATCGATGACTCGGTTCCTTTCAGGAGTGAACTTTCTTCTTTTCTGTCTTACCGGGGGTTGTCTGGATCCACGCGTAGCTCATGGGTTATCATCTCGGGGTCGATCCCGATCATATCTTCATGCGACCACGTAAAGCAGTCGTGTCGCTCCTTGAGGAAGTCAATTAAATCTGAGCGTAATTTGGGCTCAAGGCATGACCCAATCTGAGCTTTGTGGTCAGTAAGATGTGGGTGAATCTAGACCTCTTCGAGTTCCTCAATGTTGGGTTGATTCTGATTGGACTCACGAGATCTTTCATGTAACTGTTATGTTGACTGAGGCTTTACTTTCAGAGTCGTTTGATAGCATCTTCTCGAGACAAGCAGGTCACATTTGATCTCTTGGATGCCCCACCTGATGGGGAACTTCAACACTTGATGGTAGGTGGAAGAAACTGCCCTCATGTCATGGATCCATGGTTGACCAACAATCACATTGTAGGCTGAGCAGCAATCCAAAACCAAGAATGTAGTGATTTTATTGACCCCCGACGTATATTGGAAGGGATATCTCTCCAATGTAAACTTCTAATCCCCACTGAAACCTATCAGCACAGTCGAACATTGCGTGATCTTGTCCAATTAGGCCCTCATGTCAGTCAGGGCGGCGGTGAAGATAATATTGGCTGAGGATCTTATATCAGCCAATACCCGCTTAATCATAAAGTTAACAACTTGCAAGGAGATTACCAAGGCAACGTGATGTGGGTTCTTTCGACTGGAACTGTTGTCGTCTGTAAATTTGATCGTTAGATTAGTGATCACTCCATTTATTGACATTGTAGGATGGAGAATTTCTACTGCAGTTGCTCTCGAATGTCGTTTGGCGACTGAGTATGATACACCACTGACCTCAAAATATGCCTGAAATAAAATTTATTGTATTATTGATTGGAGGTGGTGGTGCAAGGTCATCTCCTTGTTCGTCTCTATCGTCTCTTTGGGCCAAAATAGCCTTGCCTTTCTCGGTGAAGAAATCCTTCAAATAGCCTTTGTTCAATAACTCCAGAACTTCTAACCTTAGGGCCACACAGTCAGCCGTCGTGTGATCGTAGTCTTGGTGAAATTCACACCATCTCCTTCAAATAAGCCACTTCACTTCGTTTCCTATCTTCTTGAGGACTGAGACCAATTCCCCTGAAAACACAGTGAAGTTATAGTTTGGAAGTCTTGGCCTGTTTGGGGAAGCCCGATCTTATAGCTTGTTAGGTAAGGGTCAACGGTCAAAATCTCGATTGGAAGGGTGACAATCCCTCCGCTGTTGGAGTCTTCTATCTACTAACTGGGGAGCTTTCCCAGTGAATTCTTTTGGTCGTTTGGGAGGGTTCGGTATCCTCTTGCTGCGCAGATTGGAGGAGACGTCTCTCTTATTGTTCCTCTTATCTTCTTCCCATCTGATCTCAATTTGAGCTCTGGCCAAGACCTGATCCATAGTGTAGCACTAGAATCTTGTCAGCTTCTTATAAAGCCCACCGTCCGCTAGCAACCCATTTTTGAAGGCTTCAACAGTGATCAGTTGATGGAGATCTGGAATGGAAATTATTTCTTTGTTGAAGCACGTTACGTAGCCTTGCAGAGACTCTCCATTCCTCTGTTGAATTACATTGAGGTCATCTGTGGTTTTCTCAAGCTTACAAGAGCTGGCGAAGTGCTCAACAAATTTATCTACTAATTTTTGATACAACTCAATGGTTCGATATGGAAAATTGATGAACCAAGTGAGTGATGGGCCTGCCAACATCTCTCTGAATCCTCTACATATCTTGGCTTCCCACTAGTGCGAGGCTAGACCCGTGGATATCATCTTGTACTTGTAGTGGATCACATGGTCGTCTGGGTCTGCATATCCATCGTATAGCTTCATTTCTGGAGGGCTGAACTTCCTTGGGAGCTCAATGGAAGTAATTGCTTCCAATAAGGGTGTATCAGAAATTATACCGGCCCTGCTCTTTTTAACTGGTAGCCTAACTCCCGGTAGGCTGGACAAAATTGCTTTTTTGAATTCTTTGATTTCCTTATGCATCGAAGAGGCAACTTGTTGTGCTCCATCGTCTGGAGATGTCTGGTGACCTTGTGGAAGGTCCTCTGACGACGGATTGTCATTGGCCACAACATTGAATGCTCTCATGGGATCGCTGGTTGGGATTGTAGGATTGTTGACGTGATCCAGAGTTTCACGCCATTGAGAGGTTGAAGAGATTTGCTCCAACTTCTTTTAGAGGTTCCTATTAGAGCTTCACATGGCTGAGTTTTCCTCCTCTAAAACTTGTAATCGTGCTTGGAAAATGGCTAATTAAGTGACCACAAGGTCTGTTGTCTGCTCGCTGCTTGTATCTATGAGTATATGTGTTTATACGGATCGTAGACTGAGAGAGCTTCGCTTACTATAAATCGCTAAGCCCCACGGTGGGCGCCAAATTATAGACACCAGTTTTCACCTCTAGTCCACAATCGAGAATTTGAACGAATGAGGGCGCTAGTGATCCTGCAAGACAATGTAGAGTGAGTGAGGAGCTTCTACCCACCAGTGTGGTGGTTGTTGTAGACACTCCGACGCTCAAGTTAGTGGCATAGACGAGCAAATAGCGATGGAAGAGTAAAGTTTGATGTTACCTTGACCTCTGTTGACACCCGTGATGGTGGTGGGTTGGTATCTTGGGGGTGATTGGTTTTTTGTGCTCTGGAGAGAAATCCTTTTTTTTTTAAAAAAAACCCTGATTCTGAATTATACATCTTTATAGGTCATCAAGAAGTGAGTCTCATTAAATGATAAACTCTTGGGTGCCAAAATGTTTAGTCACATAATACATAGAGAATGCGTTTTTTCGGTTGGGTAGCTGGTAAATTACGAGGTTGTTTGGTAGGCCTCTTTTAGTGTAAGGGCTTGATAAGGTAATTGGGTCATTGACCCAAGTCTGGTTTAGGTACTATTTGGAGGGATTGGGGCTATATATGATATATGACTTAGAGTGATAAGTCAGAAATAGCATTGGCCTAAATTCGGCCTGTACAATAATCATTTTGATGTTTATTTTATTGATGTGAATGATTTAAATAAAAGATTAGAAAACAAGAGATAACATTTGATAAAAATAACCTCTAATTAAGCTAAATAACAAGGTTATCCCATAATTTTATTAAATTAAACTACCTAAATCACAAATAAAAATAACCTTAATGTTTTTATCTTCCTCACATAATAACCTTTTTGTCTTGTATCATATCATAAGGATATACCATTTGAAATAAGCCCGCTCGCGGTTTGGTTCCGAATCGGAACCGAAAAATCATGGTTTCTGTCCCGATTCCATTAAAAATGAAATTAGGAACCGCCAATTCTTAGAACCGAACCAACCGTAAAAATAAAAATATATATAAAAAATAAAAATTGCCTCTAACGGTCACTAGTTGATTTCAGTCAAGACGGGGCTCATTTCAGTCTTGGCTGAATTTGACCGAACGGTCAGATTTTTTTTATTCAATAAAATGTTTTAATTTTTTCTATAAATATTCACCTTAATTCATTATTTTCTCAACAACAGTTTTCTTCAATCCCAATCTTCTCTCAATTCTATTCTCTCACTTTCTATCTACAATTCTATTCTCTCACTTTCTAATCAAAATCTTAATTACTGTCTATTATTCTTTTAATTCTCAAATACTATCTAAATTTCTCATTATTAGTTTATTTATTACAAATTACAAAAATGTCAAGTACAAGTTAGAATCCAACAATAGATGAGCATGGACATGAGGGTTTTCCTACTCAAGAAAATCATACCCTAATTGAACATAACTGTTGCATGCAGCTCGCCACCTCTTCGTTCCGTACCCTAATTGAACATAACTGTTGGGAATCGATTTTGGAAGATTGGTGAATTTTTTATTTTCGAACAGAAGCGAAGTCTGATTTTGTTTCTTTAATTGATTAGATTGATGAAAAAATTGGGTCATGGTTGTATTACCTCTACATTTGTTCATATTGATCTTACTTTTTGGCCCTCTCAAATTCTCATGACAATGTGAAATTTTTACAAAGTTTTGGGTTTACATATTTACAATATGAATTTTACACTATGGAAAATTGATGAAAGCAGTTTGTTAGCATATTTTTTTTATAATCGGGGTGTCCGAGCTAGTTTACGCGTACCTTGACTAATCACTGGAACTTATGTGTCACGATCCAATTCCTAGAGCGGGCCGAACCCTAGAAAGGGGTTCACAGACTTCTTTAGCTTGAGCATTCTATATGTCATACAAGTCAAACAATATACGCAAATAGTACATTCATAAATTTTACAAGTCACTGAATATCTCTCCAATATTATGGTTTACAACATAATTCTTAAAAATATACAAATGATGACTTAAATGTCTGGACCAACCCAAAGAAAATAAATGTGGCACGTGGATCAAATTTTGGTACTGCTACTACTGTGCTGGCGAACTACCTGTAATGTTTGGAAAATGAGAGTGAGCTTAAAGAACTCAGTAAGAAAAAACACATACTCTCAACATGACCTCACCAACAAAATATGAATATATATATATATATATATAATATGAAAATAACATATATTATAATATCATCTCACAACGATACAAACATCCATCAAACATGGTTTTTAATCCGGGTACAGTATAATAGTGGATTGAAACCAATGGGAGAGTCTCTCTCATACTCCCAAGGTTTCCCACAATATCATCTCGCAAAATATGTGTTAGTGAGCTAAAACCAATGGGAGAGTCATTCTCATACTCCCAAGGTTTTTCACCATATTATCTCGTAAAATATCTCATCACATCTCATCTCATCTCCGGCCACTATTATATAAAACTTGACAGTATAACAATAGCACACATCATCCAATACAATCACATCTCATGATATTCAATCCATCAATCTCATCTCAACAATCATGAATTCATATTTCTCATGCTTCCAATAACTCAATATAATATCTCCACAATTATATATATATATATATATATATATATATAGGGGTGTGCAAAATATCCGCTTAACCCGCCGACCCGTCCAATCCGCAACCGACCCGCCAGTCATGTGCGGGTCATTAAGTTGGGTGGTTTGGGTTGGGTGGGTTAGATCCCCAAAATTACGGATTGGATTGGATTACGGATTGAAAAATTACCAACCCGCTATAACCCGACCCGCCCGCTTAATTAGTAATTTTACATACATAAAAAAATATATATATTAGTTGACTTTGGGTATGTTAAGACTTAAGACTTTGAGTTCGTTGATTTAATTCTACTATTTTTTAATTTCCTAAGTTGTAAGACAAAGCCTACTTTTGCTAGAGATGATATATCTCTTTTTCATTAACTCTATGTTTGTGCTGGAATTGAGATTATTCAATGAAATATACCTTTAGTTTTTTTGTGTGCATTAGTTATATTTTGAGATTATCAATAACAAATTGTAGTTTGTGATAATTTTTTATAAAAAAATTATTAATGCCAACCCGCCTAATCCGCTGAGTTGAAACCGCCAAAATTTATAACCAATCCGCCGGATTTAGACTTTGGTGGGTTGGTGGCGGATTGAAATTTTCCCAACCCGCTAGTGGCGGATTGGATAGAAATATTGGCATTTACCCGCCCAATCCAACCCGCGCACACCCATATATATATATATATATATATATATAAATCAACAAACAATTATATTAAGGGAATCATCGTACATTGTACTTACATCTATCCACACAAAAGTCCTTAATATGTCTATATCCTCACTAAGAATCTGAAAAATATAAAATTACGATCAGGTCCCTCAATTTTCCAAAATTATGATTTTACCCTAAACTTTCTAAATTTTCATTTTTGCCCTTAAACTTTTCCAATATGTCGATATAATCCTAAAACTCTTAAATATTACTATTTAACCCCTGAAAACCAGAATTTACAGAGTTACCCTCCTAATTATATAAATATACAATTAAGTCCAAAATTTTCAAATTCTATCATTTACACCCCCAAGCCACTGGTCAACAAACGTCTCAAGGAACACGGTGATGGTGGTGGTAGGGGCTGAAACATGGTGGTTATTGACGATCGGTTAAACACCGATAACTACCGTATTTTGCTCGTTTCTCAACAACCGAATGTCCAATTTGGGTAAACAAAGTGTCCAATTTGCGTATCTAGACGAGGGGAATATTCTGGTATATGAGATGTCGAACACGCACGACGGCGCGTGGAGCACGTGGGGACGGCATCAGGCGGCGTGTGGGGTGCGTGGTTGAGAATCACGGCGGCGGTCCAGCGGTGTTGGATTCGTCTCGTTGAGGGGATTCTCCAGATGTGATCACTTTCCAGAAACGGAGCTCATATGATGTTGAACGAAGCATTTCTCTCTCTTGGATATACTTTCTCTCTCTAGAAATTCTCCCACAATTGCTCTCGGTTTCTCTCTCTAAAACTCCCCAAAATTATTCTCATAAGTCATAACTCTGAAATTTATCTCAACACTCTCTTCATTAGTTACTGTCTGAATCCAGAAAGCTTGTTTGGTGAATGAAGTTGAAGATGAACAAAGACCTTAAGAAAATCCCTCTAAAAGAAACGTTCTCAACAGAAGCATTAAAACTAGCACCACCTCTTATTAGGTCCAACACATTCTTCTCTGCATACTCACTCTCCTCCTCCTCCTCTGTTATGTTGCTGCCATGAGATAGCAATGATGACTTTTTTTATTATTAGAAGTGGCTAGGTGGTAGGAGTGGTTGTTAATAATTTGAGTCTGTGAGGAAAAAGAGAGACAAAAGTAAGTGGGTGTGTTTGGATAATTGATATAATAATTTGCATGGTATGTGATATTACATTACGTCATGTGCCCTCATAAATTTCTAAGCATAGATCAGAATAAATTGTTGATTTTTTACACTAGGGAGAATGACCCTAAAGAAATGCATCCGGTGAAATTGAAACCTTGAATCTGAGAGAGAACAAATCATTCAAACCTAAAGTCTTTACCTCTTAGACAATTCTTTGAGGTTAGTTTGTCAACATTGTTTTTGTGATTATATGAAGTCTTATTTGATGGGACCTTGATTATACCAAACCAATCAGATTATTTTTGAACTGTTGCACGTGTACGTGGTTATATGAAGTTTGGTGAACTCAATGGCAATGTCATTGGCACTTGACAGATCATATGGCATTGGCAATTCTCAGATTATGTGCAGCAATTGGTTTTGGTTCGGTTTGTGCAGGAACCAAACCGAACTGTGAACCGAAGCTAGAAACTGTACTGAACTAAATACTTCGGTTCATAATTTTGATTTCTATTCAATTTTCACCCAGATAATGTGATTAGTTCCCAGATCGGTTCAATTTCATTCAAAACCGAACCAAAATCGATTTTGCCTACTCCTAATATTAGCGATCAATGAATATCTTCTAAATCGAATGCCCAACTATGAAATGTTAATGTACGTATATTGACACGATTAGTCTATTATCGTAAGTAGTGGAGAAGTCAGAACTTAGATTCAACGTGGTAAAATTTGATTTTCATAAAAAGTAATAAATATTTCTAATTTTAATGAGATAAATCAAAATTATTTTATTAACAAATTATATTTCTCATTAATTTATTATAGATATTTTAACAAAATTTTAAATTGAACAAGACGACTGCCCATTTGTATGTCCGCCACTGATGGTAACAGGGTATTATGTCATCTCATATGCTCCTTTTTTTCATATCCATAATTATTTTTAGGCAAAAATACAAAACTCAACCTCTAACTTTCACGTTTTTTCATTTCAGTCCACTAACTTTCAGTTTTGTCAATTCAGTCCTCTAACTTTCAATTTTTGTCAATTCAGTCATCTGTTACAAATCCGTTACTGCTGCCAAAACGACGCCGTTTAACGGAGGACTGAATTGACAAAAATTGAAAGTTAAAGGACTGAATTGACAAAACTGAAAGTTAGAGGACTAAAATGAAAAAACGTGAAAGTTAGAGGACTGAATTGACCAAACTAATTTAATATTGTACTACTACTAATACTAATATAAATTGAAAACAAATTCCAACATTAGACAAGTAATTAGTGAGCTAAGTAACAACCCATTCATTTTTTTTAAAAAAAAAATTCGTATTCATTCAAGAAATAATGATCTGATGAAGGTCGATCCTGAACAAGCATTATCTTCAACATTTTCGTGAGACATTAGAGATTACTGTTCAATTACATTAAAATTATATTTATAAATTACATTGTCAAATCAAATATTAAAAATTAAAAAATACATCACTTATCTTTGAAATGTAATCTCTAAAATTACATTTTGAAATGTAATTGTTGGAATATAATTTTTTTCTTGTTATCATTAAAATTATATTTATTAATTTTATTAACAGTTGTAGCCTATTTTCTTTTTCTTTTACTATTTAAAAAAATAAGAAAAAGAAAAATAATTTAATATGGCCTAAATTAAGGTATAAAAAATGCAAAATTGACCCTCTAGTTTTCACGTTTTTTCATTTCAATCCTTTAACTTTCACGTTTTTTCATTTCAGTCCTCTAACTTTCAGTTTTGTCAATTCAGTCATCTAACTTTCAATTTTTGTCAATTCAGTCCTCCGTTAAACGGCGTCGTTTTGGCAGCAGTAACGGCAGCCGTAACGGATTTGTAACGGATGACTGAATTGACAAAAATTGAAAGTTAGAGGACTGAATTGACAAAACTGAAAGTTAGAGGACTGAAATGAAAAAAACGTGAAAGTTAGAGAGTGAGTTTTGCATTTTTGCCTTATTTTTATCTTCAAAATTAAAAGCAAACAAATATTATTACAATCACGTGCAATAAGCACGGGGCTCGCCCAAGCCCAGGCTAAAGAATTCAAAAACACGGGTCAGGCTCCGAAATTTTAACTGGTTCCCGCCTCCACAAAATCAAAAAAAAAAAAGGACCAATCAAAAAGATTCATCACCAGCACCATTTGCAATACGCAAAGAAGTCAAATTCTTTCACGATTCACAATTTCTCCAAAACTTTCAAGGTCAGTAATCAGCATTTTCTAAAACCCAACAAATAGTCCATCCATTTCAAGATTCTAGGGTTTGCTATTATTTTATTTATTTATATTTAACCTAGTATTTGCTGTTTCTAATTGTTGATCTAATTCTATGGTTTGCTTTCTTTGGCTTATATTTGAACTGGGTTCTGTTATTGTTTTGGTTTTGGTTTCTTTGCAGTGAAATTGATAATGAGTGGAGATAATTTCACAAACGGGTCAAAAAGGACCCGACCAGTTCTGGGTGATGTCACAAATATGCCTGGTAAACGGGGGTTTTCATCAATTTCAGGAGATGGGTTTGTTAAGAATAAGGAAAATGAGAGTGGGAATTCGGCGTATGCCAAGAAAGTTTGTTTGCAAGTTGAAAATTTTGTGAAGGAAATGAGTTGTAAGAGCAAATCTGAAGTTGACGGCGGTGAAAAGATTGTCTCTTTGTTGAAAAATAAGCAAAATGTTGTGTCTAAGACAAAGGATAAGGGTAATAAGATGCCCGATTTAGGGGTAACAATAGCACATAATGCTGTGGAACATGGGGATGCGTTAAGAGATAATTGCTTGTCTAGTGTTTTGTTACCAATGTACTCGAAGAAAGATAGTGATTGTGAGAGGGTTGGTTCGGATACTACAGAAGATGATACTGATGATGAGGAATTATTAGTTAGCCGCGTTTGCAATGATAAGGATGTTGGTGCTGGGAGATTGGCCTCAAACAAATTCGGGTCTAGTGAATGCTCAAGGTTGCCTAAGTCCCAGAGTTCTCGATCGTTTGAGTTGGAGAGATGTTCAGGGCTCAAGGATGATGGTTGTGTGAATATGAATGTGGGTTCTGACTTGCTCAAAGATTGCTCTTGTTCCTTTTGCTTGAAGGGTAATTATAAGTTTATGTATGGTAGATGCATTTGTTATTTTATTCTGTTTCTCAATGTTATTGGAGTTATTTTGTACGACTCTGAATTTAATGGGGGCACACTTCTGTCTGATTTGATAATCAGCTGCTTATATCTGGGCTGATCTCCATTATCAGGACATCAAGGGTAGAATAGCTGGTAAGCGCATTCAAAATTTCTGAGACTATGGGTTTTTTCATTGCGGTAGACAGTTTTTTTGTTTTTTTTTTAAAAAAATTTGATGATTTTAATATAATTCTTCTTCTGCATCTCCCTAGCACTGAAGAAAAGTCAGAAAGATGCAAGCTTCTTGGTTCAAAAATGGGGCAGGGGAAGGGAAGCCAACATTCCTGGCCATGAAAAATCTGACAAGTCATCAAAACTAGAATCTGACCTTATGACTCAGTGGAGATCACTCTTTCTTCATATGGAGGACATTTTTGGTCATGAAAGCAGTCAGCTTGTGAGTGTACCTTCATTATTCTGAACTAGTTTCAAGTTTTGTGAACTTTTTTTTTTCTAATTATGATTTGTTTACTTTAGATTTCCACTTTCTATATAGAGAATCACATGCTTGTTTTTCAATACATGAATGACTAACGAGTTCAGGTTGCATACAAAACTTGAATCTTGTTGCTGAATGTAAAGACTTTGGTTAAATCACTGATCCTCTGACTGCTTCTTCCTTGATGTGCTATCTATGTTTTTTCACATGCATGTCATTGAATGAATGAATGATCTAAAGAGCTCAGGTTGTCATAAGAAGTCTTGAATCTTGTTGCTGGACGTATTCATTTTTTTGCTTGCTTGATCACTTCATTATATATGACAATACATATATTATTGATTCTAATCTGAAATTTGATAAATACTCTCAAATCTGTGTGGCAGCAAGCTAGTTATGTCTCACTGAAAGACTTGAGGGAGACTTGCAAGATGGATCTAGAGAGCACTACTGGGATGCCTTCAGACAATCATTAGTGTGCTTCTGGGTTTTGTAAGATTGACTTGTCTTTCTAATCTCAGTCACTTTATGTGTATAAGCACAGGGATTTGTGTGAATGAGTACACCCATGTTTGATCATCAGTTTTTGCTTAGAAGACTGCTTGAAGTTTTTACATTGTCATAAAAGCTGTAAAATATATTTGCACTGCTACAAATTTCCTTATAATACAAAAAGGCAAATCCGCTTTTCATACATAACTTATTGTGCTGTATGAATGCCCCCTTTTTTTTCTCTCTTACCTATTAAAGTTTATCCATTAATTTGAGTTATGGAGCATTTGCATCAAATTTTCAGTAGCTTAAAAAGTTACAAGATAGCTTTTCTATCTTTTTTTCCCCTCCATAAGCATAGACATTTGAATGTTACCTTTTCACTCTCCATCCTCCTGCTTATGATGCTGACTATTTGTACTTGGGGAGTAGAGCTTTGTTAAATAAATGAAGCTAATAAGTAATCATAAAGCTCTACCTTTCTTTCATTTTTAGTTCAAATGAGGTTTTGACTTAAGTTAGTAATATTATTTACTAATTAAGTTCTTGTACATAGTTCCTCGTAATATTTACCATAGCTGTCATACCTTTAAATTCATGTAGGGAGATGTCCTCTAAATTGAAAGGATGAGTCTCTAGGCTTCAAAAGGCATAAGGGAAGGGATATAACCCTTAGGAGGGTTACACTCCAAAC
Organism: Zanthoxylum bungeanum; assembly: GCA_019454045.1. Taxonomy (NCBI): domain Eukaryota; kingdom Viridiplantae; phylum Streptophyta; class Magnoliopsida; order Sapindales; family Rutaceae; genus Zanthoxylum; species Zanthoxylum bungeanum. The sequence continues at coordinate 95,804 of SKCR01033471.1, read as the reverse complement.
CAAAGAGTGCCCTCAAAGGCACCATTTCATGCCTATATATAGGAGCCTTGGGTTCATTCTTAGGATATACAGAAAATCATATAAGTCCTTCATTGTCTAGTCATTGAGTAAAAGATAGAGTTTCCTCCATATTTCTTGTTCAAGATCTTATGAAAGAAGTGCCCCATTTTCAAGAAATATCCAAGTAATCCTGGGAGAACGTTAGCCACAAAACAATCCATAGAGCACCAAGGCGGGGCTAATAAGTTTTTAAGGACAGAGGCAACTCGATTTGGACCAAGTTTGATCATCATCTTCTATATTTTCCAAGTTTTTCTAAGTTTCTTATTTTGGCATATTAGTAAGTAATTTAGATAATTGATGTATGTTAATTTCATTTAATGACATATTTTAGACAACAGTCTTAAGAACTTATTACTTATATGTGTTGTTTTTAGCATGTGTTAATAGTCATTTTTTCTGGAAAATATGTTATGTGCATGAAAAATACACATGGGCATTCGAACGCCCAACGAACGCGTAGGAAAAGATTTTGTTTTTCGCAGTTTCGTTCGAACGCGTCTTCAAACGCAACTCGAACGCCATTCTTCTGTAAAAGAACGTTCGAACGCGTTTATGAACGCATTATAAACTCGAACTCTCTGGAAAAATTCATTCGAACGCGTTTACGAACGCTACATGAATGTGAACTCTCTGGAAAAATTTCGTTCGAACGGATTAATGAACGTGACACTAACGAAATTAATCATGGAATTATTTTTGATTCAAAAATAATAACATAGATTTAGATTAATTAATATTATCATATGATATATTTGTATCGCATATATATACAATAATGTTAACTTAGTAAAATTATATACAGTATTATTATAAACTTGGTAGTATATGTTTAAGTTAATATTAGGGTGTTCAATTATCACAAGCATACGCATAGTGATTGTAGGGATTGGTGCTCAGAGTGCCAATTCCCGGTTGTATTTTTGTTAAATACTTCTGTAAAACGTTATTATCTGTAATAATATATGCAGTTTCTATAATATAATATAATCTTTTATATGGTAAAGACGTAATGACCTTAGAATGATTAGTCATGGTACAGTTGCAAAAGCGTCGCAACGGACATTGAGTCGTATCATGACGTTGTCATTCTCAGACAGTTCCTGGTCAAGGTTTACACTACTTGGTCAGTATAGTAAACCCGTTGAGACCGGTACATGTCGTATACTGGAATATATGATTCCAATGGTTTCTCAATGAACCATAAGTCTTGGAGACTAATATAGACATGTAGGTGTTTATAGCAGATAAACACTGAACGACTCATCGAAGATTCTTAATGGATGGTACACCAGCGTCAATAAGAATCTTCTTGGGTTGAGTAGCACTTGTGATTCTTAGACTTGAGATGCCATTGTGGGCACATGAGACATCTTCTACACTTAGACGGCAGTCACGTCACCGATCTATTTAGATCAGACCTCCGCCTGTTCGTTGGGTGTAGATAGATCCTCAGGGTGTCCTATGTGTATCAAGATAGGATCCGTCAGTTCTGTGTACCAGAGCATAGGTAGTCCATATGATTAGCAATCAGATAAATCCATGGGCCCGTGGTAAGTTTAGAAGCTAGTTCTAAACATTCTTTTTGAGATTGCTAATAGAATAGTCGACTGGATAATCCCGATAGAGATTTGACGTTTACATCTATATCTCTGGGATTTATCCGGATACCTGTGACGGAGGAATTATACATCTGCCATGACCTCGACCTGTATGGTTCAGCGAGATTATCCGTGATCGTCATAATCTACGGGTGGATAGATTATGGACACGAAATTTGATTTCGTGACGGATATACCTGAACCTAGAGAGTCTCAATAATGAAACATACTCGTAGAGCACTAGAGCAACATTAATAAATGATATTGATTATTTATAAAGTCGTTTAATGGTTAAACGCAAGTTACATGCTAAAGAGACTAGATAATCATTTACTTAATTATTGTGTATTTACATTTAATACTTGATTAATTTAAATACACATTAATTAATAGTCAAAATGAGTTATTTGACTTTTATCCTAAATGAATATATGTTTTTAATATTTAATGTAAATATTATACATATATTTAATATATTTGTATTTGATTAATTAATTGATTATTAATTGTTAAATGATTAAATTAATTAAAATATAAATATCTTATGTTAGGATATTTAAAGTTAATGATGTTAGTTGCATTTGTTGACCAAAATAAATATCCATAAAGTTTTTAGATATTTATAAAGTTGACTAAATGCATTTGAAATGAAATTGAAATGAAAATTTGGTGTATATGCTTGTGTATAATTTCGGCCAAGGCATTCTTTCACAAGTATATATTGTTTTCATTTGCTTTTCATTTAGTTTAACCTAATACACATTTCACAAAAGAAAACACCATTGAAGAAACCTTAAAGAAGCTTGAGAAAGAAAGGAAAAAACAAGGAAAGCTTGATTTTAGTAAGTTTTCTCCAACTTACTATTAGTAAGGAAATTGTTCCTTAGGATCTAGGCTTCCATATATGATATCCTTAGGTTATTTCTTTCTTTGTTCTTTGTGTTTTTGTTGATGGAAAGTTTGGTGAAGTTGTAAAGCATGTATGATGAAGAAAGGATGTAAATATTGTAGTTATATGTATTCTTTTAAGGTTTATGAAACCATGTTGCTATTCTAGAGTTGTTGACCCACTCTTAAATGACCTAAATTTGATCTTCAGTTGTTTCATTGTGTTGAGACTTGAATTAGATGAAAGATTGATGATTGAAACATTTGATTTAATGTAAATGGCCTAATTTGCCCAATTTGTGGAAATTGAAAAATTAGGGTTAATAACCTATTCTAAATTTGGGGCTTTTGAGATATGTTGTGCATTTGGGTGTGTATATGATGCACATAAAGTTTCATGTTGATTGGAATACATTTGGATGTGTTTTGAAGCATGAAATGACAAAAGGCACAAATGCCCCTCCAATTGAAGCTCTCGGCCAAGAAATTAATATTTGGGTTTTTTGTTGCTTTTGGTGTTTTGATGTTTTGAACATGCTAAGTTCATCTTAGAAATGATTTAGAATCATTCAAAATTGATTGGATCAATTTCGGACTAAAATGGACAAAATACCATATAAGGGTAATTTGGTAATTTCACTTGAATATGATTCATTTGAAATTTTATTTCATAATTTGATTATTGGAATATTAAATAAATATGTTTATTTAATTAATCCGAGAAAAAGTTTTGAAATCTGAAAATCGGATTTTCACACCGCCTCCGCTGCGTTACCGGATTCACCCCCTAAATAACCCCTTCAGTGATAAAGTTGAAAATTAATTGTGTGTTGCACACTTGGCTGAGAATTAAACGTGTAACTTTACACAAGTAATTTCGTCCAAGCTTGATTGACTTATACATATCCAAATTTACACATATTTATTATTGTATTGTGAATTGAAATGTAATACTAAGTTTGAATGTTTAAGATATTCTATTTAGAAAATGTTTAAAAGATATTCTGTCAACAAGGCGATAAGAGCCTAAGTGGACAAGAATTTAAATGGTTACTCCAGACCCCTCTCGTCTTCTGGGAATATTCATTTATTCATTCATCATAAGAAACCTTAGTCATAAATTCAAGGACTTGTGTTATTTGGTACTACTGTCCAATATAACAAATGGATTCTTAGTATATCGCTTAAACAATATCATACATTTGATTGATTACTATTGGTTTTTCCAGTTACACATGGCTAGTGGAAATATCACGGTATTGGTCGCTCATGGGGAGAAATTGGAAAAGTTTGGTGGAGCAAACTTTAAACAATGGCAGAGTAAAATGTTGTTATATCTGACAACACTGCAGTTGATTAAGTACCTCAAAGATCCTTTGGGTCTTGTGGAGGGAGAAACAGAAACAACCAAGCAACTGTGAGAAGAGACATGGTCGTCAGGCGACTTCTTATGCAAGAATGATCTCTTGGGAGGGCTTGACAATACCTTGTACAATGTGTATCAAGGCATGACTTTTGCTAAAATTCTCTAGGAATCTCTCGAGAAGAAATATAAAACAGAGGATACCAGACAAAAGAAATTTATCGTGGGTAGGTTCCTGGACTACAAAATGGTAGATTCAAGAACGACAATGTCTCAGTTGGGTGAACTACAATTGATCATTCATGAAATATTGGATAATTAATGAAACTCTGCGAGACGTTTCAAGTTTCCACAATCATTGAAAAGTTGCCTCCATCATGGAAGGACTTCAGGAGTTATCTGAAACATAAAAAAGAAACAGATGAGTCTTAAAGTCCTTGGAGTCTGATTGAGGATCGAAGAGGACAACATGAAGTTCGAGAAGGCCAGCTACAAGACTATGCAGTCTAAGGCCAACATCATCGAGGGTGGAAAGGGTAGCAAAAAGAGAAAGAACAGTGGAGCTGATTCTTCCCAAGCAAACAAGAAGTTCAAGGAGAAGTGCTACATCTGTGGAAAAAGTGGTCACATGGCAAATGACTGTATAAATAATAAGTCTCGGGATAAAGGTAAGAAAAAGAAAAATGAGGCCCATGTCACCGAGGATGAGCAACTAACTGATGAGATCTCAAAAATGAATCTCTTAACAGTTGTAACATAAGCCAACTTGGTTGAGAATCCGAGAGAATGATAGGTAGACACTAGGGCTACTCGTCATATTTGTGCTGATAGCAAGATGTTCTCCTCGTATCATAAGGTCGATGGTGACGATCATCTAATAATAGGAAACTCGTTTACCTCTAAAGTGGTTGGACAAGACACAGTAGTTCTGAAGATGACATCCGGGAAAAATTCTATATTGAAGAATGTTTTGCATATTCCTGATATTCGAAAGAACTTGGTTTCGGGTTCACTCCTTAGCAGGAATGGTTTGAAGCTTGTAATTGTTTCTGATAAGTTTGTATTGACTAAGAATGATGTCTATGTAGGAAAATGATACCTCACTGAGGGCCTTTTCAAGTTCAATGTAATGACTGTCAATCGACACAGTGCTATAATAAAGCTACATCTTCCGCTTACATTATTGAGTCACAAAATATATGGCATGAGAGGTTATGACATGTTAATTATGATATAATGCGTAAATTAATTAACATGCACCTTATACCTAAATTTACAATTGATAACCAACATAAATGTGAGGCATGTGTTGAAGCAAAAATGCATAAAGCATCATTTCATTCCATAGAACGAAGTTCTGAACCCTTGGAACTTGTACACTCTGATGTGTGTGATATGAATATTATGCAAATAAGAGGCGGTAAAAAGTACTTTATCACTTTTATCAATGATAGCACAAGATTCTGTTATGTGTATTTACTGAGGAGCAAAGATGAAGCTATTGAGAGCTTTATACAATATAAGAACGAAGTTGGAAATCAACTTGGCAAGAAAATCAAAAGAATCAGGAGTGATAGAGGAGGTGAATATGTGTCAACGTTTGGTGTATAAAGCAAAAGAATCATCTTTCCTCCTTAGCAAATACACATAACAGAATCTTATGATATCATCGATAAAAGTGACAAAATACTTTTTACCGTCTCTTATTTGCACAATATTCATAACACACATATCGGAGTGTACAAGTTCCAAGGGTTCATAACTTCGTTATATGGAATGAAATGATGCTTTATGCATTTTTGCTTCAACACATGCCTCATATTTATGTTGGTTATCATTAATTATAAATTTAGGTATAAAGTTCATGTTAATTAATTTACGCATTGTATCATAATTAACATGTCTCAACCTCACATGCCATACATTTTATGACTCAATAATATAAGCGGAAGATGTAGCTTTATTATTAGCACTGTATCGATTGACAGTCATTACATTGAACTTGAAAAGGCCCTCAGTGATGTATCATTTTCCTACATAGACATCATTCTTGGTCAATACAAACTTATCAATAAATACAAGCTTGAAACCATTCTTGCTAAGGAGTGAACCTGAAACCAAGTTCTTTCGAATATCAGGAAGATGCATAACATTTTTCAATGTAAGCTCTTTCACGGAGTCATCTTCAGAACCATTATACCTTGTCCAACCACTTTAGAGGTGGACGAGTTTCCCATTGTCAGATGATCTCCATCATCGACATTCTGATACGAGGAAAACATCTTACTATCATCACAAATATGACGAGTAGTCTCAGTGTCTACCTATCATTCTCTTGGATTCCCAACCAAGTTGACTTCTGTTACAACTGCTGAGAGGTTCATTTCTGAGATCTCATCAGTTAGCTGTCTATCCTCAGTGACATAGGCCTCATTTTTCTTTTTCTTGCCTTTGTCCCAAGACTTCTTGTTTCTGCAGTCCTTTGTCATGTGACCGTTTTTTCCACAAATGTAGCACTTCCCCTTGAACTTCTTGTTTGCTTGGGAAGAATCAGCTTCATTGTTCTTTCTCTTTTTGCTACTCTTTCCACCATCGACGATGTTGGCCTTAGACTCCATAGTCTTATAGCTGGCCTTCTTGGACTTCTTGTTGTCCTCTTCGATCTTCAATCGGACTCCAAGTTCTTCAAGACTCATCTATTTCTTTTTGTGTTTCAGATAGTTCTTGAAGTCCTTCCATGATGGAGACAACTTTTCAATGATTGTGGCAACTTGAAATGTCTCGTAGAGTTTCATTCATTCATCCAATATTTCATGAATGATCAATTATAGTTCACCCAACTGAGACATTATCGTTCTTGAATCTACCATTTTGTAGTCCAGGAACCTACCCACGATAAATTTCTTTTGTCCGGCATCCTCTGTTTTGTATTTCTTCTCGAGAGATTCACAGGAAATCTTCGCAGAAGTCATGCCTTGATACACATTATACAAGATATTGTCAAGCCTTCCTAAGTGGTAATTCTTGCACAAGAAGTCACTTGACGACCATGTCTCTTCTCGCAGTTGCTTGGTTGTTTCTGTTTCTCCCTCCACAGGACCTAGAGGATCTTTAAGTTACTTAGCCAACTACAGTGTTGTCAGATAGAATAATATTTTACTCTGTCATTGTTTAAAATTTATTCCACCAGTTTTTTTCGGTTTCTCTCATGAGCGACCGGTACCGTGATATTTTCAATAGCCATGTGTAACTGGAAAATCAACATTAATCAATAAGTCTACAAAAGACGAATTTCATAACGATCAAATGTATGATCTTGTTTAAGTGATATATTAAGAATCCACTCGTTGTTATATTGGACAATAATACAAAAAACACAAGTAATTGAATTTACGACTAAGGTTTCTTATGATAAATGAATAAAAGAATATTCCCAGAGGACGAGGGGGGTCTGGAGTAACCACTTAAGTCCTTGCTCACTTAGGCTTTTATCGCATTGTTGACAGAATATCCTTTAAATATTTTCTCAATAGAATATCTTAGACATTCAAACTTAGTATTACACTTCAATTCATAATACAATAATGAATATGTGTAGATTTATATGTGTATATGTATAAGTCAAACAAACTTGGACAAAATTACTTGTGTAAAGTTACACTTTTAATTCTCAGCCAAGTGTGCAACACACAATTAATTTTCAACTTTATCACTATGTGTATGCTTGTAATAATTGAACACCCTGATATTAACTTAAACCTATAATACCAAGTTTATAATAATACAGTATATGATTTTACTAAGTTAACATTATTGCATATATGTCATGGTAATATACATTAATCTAAGTCTATGTTATTATTTTTTAATCTAAAATAATTCCAGAATTAATTTCGTTAGTGTTATGTTCGTTAATTCGTTCGAACAAAACTTTCCAGTGAGGTCATGTTCGTGTAGCGTTCGTAAACACGTTCGAACGAAGTTGTCCAAAGATTTCATGTTCGTGTTGCGTTCATAAACGCGTTCGAACGAAGTTTTCCAGAGAGTTCACATTCGTGTTGCATTCGTAAACGCGTTCGAATGTTCTTCAGAAGAAGACTCTCTCTTTTACTCAATGACTCTAGACAATGGAAGACTTATATGATTTTCTGTATATCCTAAGAATGGACCCAAGACTCCTATATATAGGCATGGAATGGTGCCTTTGAGGGCACCCTTTGATTTGAGGTGTAACGCTCCTAAGAGTTATACCCCTTCCCTTATGTCTTTTGAAGCCTAGAGACTCATCCCTTCAATTTAGAGGACATGTCTCTACATGTTTGTACCTTTCCCATAAAACACTACTTAAGAGACATGATCCTCCTATACTCATACTATATATTTAGAGAATTTACAACATTCGCCACCTACGGTATTGAGCATGCAGGAAATAAATATTTATGTGCAAAATTTCAATTGAGGAAATAAAGAATGATATTGATCCAATAAAATTCTACGTATGTATATATACATACATATCAAAACCATTTAGATCCTAATGAGCATGTTAGAAAGGGCAAGAAATAACTAAATTGTCATTATCTTCACATAGAATTTGTCTTTAAGAAGATGATTGATGCTCGTTGAAAGTAGTTAGAGTTATAAAGCCTAACGTTTGGATTTGACTTTAGGCATATAGTAGGATGTAATATTATAAGTAGATGTGTTTACAGTTGTTTTTCGTTTCAAAGGTAATTTGGGAAATCAACTCCTCGAATAAACCTTACTCAGCAGTGAATTTGTTTGGTTAGTAGGGAACTAAAGCAAACTTAGCAAGCAGACTAGAAAATCAAAGAGATATGGAGTTACGTGATTCGGTGGAGAGTGATTCTAATCTACGTCCACGGGAGGAAAATGAAATATTTTATTATTTGCTCGGGGTCAAGACTGACCCGAGCTACAAGCGAGGTTTAGAACTTACAGAGAAAAAATGAACATCTTAGGTCTTAAAACATGCCTGTTATAACTCTCTCAAATGGTCGGGTGCCGACCGAATTTCTCTCTCTATCACTAAACTCTTGGCTCTTGGCTTCTCTCTAAGTTGGAAGAGGCAAGATTTTCTAACCATTGAATCTGAATCTTCAACTTCTTTATATAGGTACCCAAATCCACTACTCTGCCAACCCATGACGTCAGCTCTGTTGGGATATATGTCCAAGAGCATAATGTAATATGTCAACTGGATTTTATTTTAAGTAATAAACAATGCAGTTATTTATTTACTAAAATGTTGATTTTAAAGTCGCATATTAAAAATTATCATGTATGCTCTTGGATACTAAATGTACTTTCAGATTTATAATATAAGTATTCTACACACGATGAGATAAGTTTGAAATTAATAATCTTAAATAGTCCATAGAGAGCAAACAAAAACGAGTACTTTGTTTGTGGTTTATCTATAGCTGTGGTCCATTCGATATTGTATGACGACTTTGATTCGGGTTTGTTCATGTGGTGACATGGGAATTGAGGCACCTTATATGATACAATCATATAGGACTGGACCAAGACAAAAATTAATTTCTTTTAATATCTTTTAAACAAAGAAATTCATATCAGTCTAATAGATGATCATATATGGGTTGATCTGAATCCTGAGTGTACTACGAACTATTGTATGGGAGACTATGTCATTTGATTTACAAAGGTGAGGTTGGTGAAGAAATCCTGACTAATAGCTAAGTATTTTGGGGACATGGTTTGGTATGTGACTGTGAACGTTTTACATAGATATGAAATCCAATTCTTCTTGGGAGAAGTAGATGAGTATATTCCTTAAAGGTTGATTCGATACTTGAACGGTTAGAGCGCTCAAGTCTTTCTATTGCGAATAGAAAGATTAATATTCATAATAGTTATGAATAAATCGTTCATTAGAGAATCAATGGTACTTATGACAATATTATGACCCGGCTCTAATTATGAGATACTTGTGGAGGGTCGATCTGTACGCAATGATTATATCGATGGACGTCGATGAGTTTCGGTATAAAATATAGCTGCAGTAACGAGAATGCAGCTTTAGGTATTTAGTGAAATAACCTAAAGTTAATATTTCAGAATATTTGATTAAAGAGTTTTAATTAATATTCTGTGATTATTGGAGCTCGGAGCTGCAAGTCTATTTGATCCTTGTACAAGCTCGATATATTGTAGACACTGGTTTTCGCCCGAGGTCCACAATTGAGATTTTGTATAGGGGCACTGGCGATCCTGCAAAACAAAGATTGTAGAGTGAGCGGGAGTACTACCCACCGGTGTGGTGGGTTCCGGGGGCACTCCGACGCCCAAGTCAGTGAAGGTACTAAGGAATTAGAAGGCATGAAGTCAAAGGTTAGATGCTACCTTCAACTTAGTATGGTGCCGTCAGGGCGATCAGTCAGTGGTGTGGTGAGCTTGAAGATGTCTCCAGCTTGTGAGTAGGAGCGCCAGAAGTCGAATCCCCCACCTCTCCCCGTCATGTTCCTCCCTCTTCATGGTGTAGTAACGTCTGCCTTTATTGATTGTCTTTTGATTATTTGCCCGTTTAGAACATAGTAACAGTCAACTTAATGAAGTGCCATTACTGCTTGCAGGTTGGAACGGATGGCTTGTGGGTGGCATTAATGAGCCTGGGCGCTACGTGGCTCCACATTGGGCTTGGGCTTATGAATCTCTAGGCCAATATTCACTTTAATCATCGGGCTTCCTTCTGAGGTAGAAACTTGGGCCTGGAGTAAAAGGACAAAATTGCCCTTGGCCCAAATTTGGCCCGTACAGTTTGTCCCCTACTCTCTAAGTCAAGGAGTCATTGGCTTGGAGAGTATTTGACGCATGGGTCGCGTGGGATGATGTCATATTATGTTGGTGTACTCGAGCGTTGATGCTGCCTTCTGATTGAACCAAACAAATGTCAAGTTATCAACTTGACTCTACAAGAGCCATTGGGGAAGTACCCAATCAATTGGACCCGATGAAGGTCAGAATATTAGTCATACGACATGTGTCTTCCATGTCTACAAGTTGACTCGAAATGAGTCTACAGGGGATGTCCCCGGTCGACTGGACTTGATGAAGTCAGGAAGATAATAGTCATTTGGCATGTGTATTTTATGCCTACGACTTGGCTCGATATGAGTCTATGGGGGATGTCCCCGGTCGACTGGACTTGATGAGTCCAGGAAGATATAAGTCATACGACATGTGTAATCCATGTCTACAACTTTGACTCGACATGAGTCTATGGGGGATGTCCCAGGTCGACTGGACTTGATGAGTCCAGGAAGATATAGTCATACGACATGTGTAATCCATGTCTACAACTTTGACTCGACATGAGCCTATGGGGGATGTCCCCGGTCGACTGGACTTGATGAGTCCAGGAAGATATAAGTCATACGACATGTGTAATCCATGTCTACAACTTTGACTCGACATGAGTCTATGGGGGATGTCCCCGGTCGACTGGACTTGATGAGTCCAGGAAGATATAAGTCATACGACATGTGTAATCCATGTCTACAACTTTGACTCGACATGAGTCTATGGGGGATGTCCCCGGTCGACTGGACTTGATGAGCCCTAGGAAGATATAAGTCATACGACATGTGTAATCCATGTCTACAATTTTGACTCGATGTGAGTCTGTGGGGGATGTCCCCGGTCGACTGGACTTGATGAGACCAGGAAGTTATACACGACATGTATAATCCATGTCTACAACTTGACTCGATGTGAGTCCGTGGGGGATGTCCCCGGTCGACTGGACTTGATGAGACCAGGAAGTTATACGGCATGTGTAATCCATGTCTACAACTTGACTCGATGTGAGTCCGTGGGGGATGTCCCCGGTCGACTGGACTTGATGAGACCAGGAAGTTATACACGACATGTATAATCCATGTCTACAACTTGACTCGATGTGAGTCCGTGGGGGATGTCCCCGGTCGACTGGACTTGATGAGACCAGGAAGTTATACGGCATGTGTAATCCATGTCTACAACTTGACTCGATGTGAGTCCGTGGGGGATGTCCCCGGTCGACTGGACTTGATGAGACCAGGAAGTTATACACGACATGTATAATCCATGTCTACAACTTGACTCGATGTGAGTCCGTGGGGGATGTCCCCGGTCGACTGGACTTGATGAGACCAGGAAGTTATACGACATGTGTAATCCATGTCTACAACTTGACTCGATGTGAGTCCGTGGGGGATGTCCCCGGTCGACTGATCTAGATGAAGATTCAGGATATAATTCACTTGACATGTGTAATCCATGTCTACAACTTTGACTCGACATGAGTCTATGGGGGATGTCCCCGGTCGACTGGACTTGATGAGTCCAGGAAGATATAAGTCATACGACATGTGTAATCCATGTCTACAACTTTGACTCGACATGAGTCTATGGGGGATGTCCCCGTCGACTGGACTTGATGAGTCCAGGAAGATATAAGTCATACGACATGTGTAATCCATGTCTACAACTTTGACTCGACATGAGTCGATGGGGGATGTCCCCGGTCGACTGGACTTGATAAATCCAGGAAGATATAAGTCATACGACATGTGTAATCCATGTCTACAACTTTGACTCGACATGAGTCTAATGGGGGATGTCCCCGGTCGACTGGACTTGATGTTGATTAAAGAGGATCTCCACTCCTCATTCTAACAATGGTCAGTGAGGGTCTTTATTCCTTATTCTACAAGGACCATATATGTAGTATGAATGAGATATAGGTCAATGAGGGTCTTTATTAGTATTCGAGGGAGACTATCATTTTTTCTTCCACGTCTATTGGATCTTGTAGAGAGTGGCACGTATTTTTGTATAACATGTGGCAGCAAACTCGGCCGTGACGATGCCAACCCACGTTCTATGCGCTAGGAACCCATATGATATTATTATAACCTTATGTATGGCCATATTTTCTTTCCCCATGGATTCACATGCTGAGAATACTATGGGTTCACTTCCATTGTATTAGGGCATTCGAGTCTTAGTCTACTTTCTACTATTCACAGGTTTGGAGTCTACGACTGATCGTGTATAAGGGAAATATATGAGGCTGTGAAAAGTAGAAAGACCCTCCTAAATAATCACAAATATCTCTCTAGTCGAATCAAAGAATATAGGGGGCTGGTATAGTTAGGGTGGTTTTCGTTTGAGATGGCTTAGTAGAAGGAGCTTCAGTGAAGTTTTTTGCTTATATATGTTTAGTGTGGTTGCCAGGCTTTTCTTGTTATGGCAGCTTGCCTGCGACAAGCGATGTGGGATTGTCTACATTTAATCGTGTGAGCTGCTTTAAAAAGGGCTGAAAGCTTAATTGGGCTTGTTGTCGCATGGGTTGGTGTGTGACTCTTGAGCTGGACAGTAGAGATGTCGCAGAGTTATGCCAGAAGGATTTGCCCCTGCGCCAGTCGACAACTCGCTACTTTCAAATTTGAATTAAAACACAATACTTACATGCCTTACCCACGAGTTCTTGCTACAGGCGACAACACACATACAACCATTTTATCCAACCTACCTCAGTCTGCCGCATACCTTTGGAGGACCTCCCAGCCGAGCAGATGAAGGGTGATAATACATCTACCGAGCCCAACAATTTTTTTTTAAAGCACGTGGACTTCACTTCTGTATGCAACTACAGTCCATGCAATATGGAGAAAAATGTCGTTCGAGCCCCCAATGCCGAAGACTTCTATGGAGCAAACACGGAGCAAAAGCAAACCGATCTTAAATATAGACCGTCCAACCCCATCCCTTACGTGGACCATGCCTTGGTAAGCGACAAGAAGAGGAATGGTGATGGAGAAGGAAATGATCCCCAGGCATGTGCATGTAGCATGGGCTAGAGTGATTTCATCGTGAATGAAGCACCAAAAGTGCTTGCCATAAAGGATATAAACAAATTTCATGCCCTGTCATCAATACTCAACCTTCAACATATGATACCAAGAACTCGATTCCAGGCCATTCCAATATGCCAATCAGTTATGTTATCTCCCAGTCTACCACGTGATGAATTGAAACTGCACTTCTACCACACACACTCATCGCGTCGACTGGACTGGACTTCAGTGATATTGCTTTTTGGTGGAGATATCATTCATAGTAAGTGTCCACATCGTTATTTTGGCAAGCTCTCATGCTACTTTGTTACATTTAGCTTTGTCAAGTGGGCTTTATTGAATAAATAGTGAAGGAGATTCACTCAGTTGTGAGATGCAGGCTGAGCTTTCTTCAATCCTTTCATGTTTTCTGGAAGAGACGAAAATCCTTCCACTTCTTATGGGGGAGGCGATAATTCTTCAACGTAGTCTGGAGGAGATGACAGTTTTTATATGTACTTTTGAGTTGATAGAAATTCATCCATGTCGTATGGAGAATATGGCTACCGTTCCTTGTCGTTGGGAGCTGGTGGCTCATATGAAATGAATATCCAATATTATACCGGCTCGGTTTTCTTTATTGGTAGTCTGATTTCACGTAGATTAGAGAGAATTGCTCATTTGAACTTCTGTATTTCCTTTCATATGGAAGAGGTGACTTGTTGTGATCGGTCGGCTGGAGAAATATGGCTTCATTTTTTGTGAATTAGTGGATGGTGAGAATTATGCTCCCATTACTTTTGGAGATTAGAACTGGGGCATTGCATGACTCAATTTTCCTCTCCCATTGATCATAATGGTTCTTGTAGAGTAGCTAATTATGCCACCACGGGGTCTGGTGTCTGTTTGTTGCTCAAAGCCAAGGATAATTATGTTTGTAAAGATCATAGATGGATGGGTCTTTGCTCGCAGTGAATCGACAGGGCCCCACGGTGGGCGCCAAATTGTAGACACTGGTTTTCGCCCGAGGTCCACAATTGAGATTTTGTATAGGGGCACTGGCGATCCTGCAAAACAAAGATTGTAGAGTGAGCGGGAGTACTACCCACCGGTGTGGTGGGTGCCGGGGGCACTCCGACGCCCAAGTCAGTGAAGGTACTAAGGAATTAGAAGGCAGGAAGTCAAAGGTTAGATGCTACCTTCAACTTAGTATGGTGCCGTCAGGGCGATCAGTCAGTGGTGTGGTGAGCTTGAAGATGTCTCCAGCTTGTGAGTAGGAGCGCCAGAAGTCGAATCCCCCACCTCTCTCCGTCATGTTCCTCCCTCTTCATGGTGTAGTAACGTCTGCCTTTATTGATTGTCTTTTGATTATTTGCCCGTTTAGAACATAGTAACAGTCAACTTAATGAAGTGCCATTACTGCTTGCAGGTTGGAACGGATGGCTTGTGGGTGGCATTAATGAGCCTGGGCGCTACGTGGCTCCACATTGGGCTTGGGCTTATGAATCTCTAGGCCAATATTCACTTTAATCATCGGGCTTCCTTCTGAGGTAGAAACTTGGGCCTGGAGTAAAAGGATAAAATTGCCCTTGGCCCAAATTTGGCCCGTACATATATTATAGCAAATCATATCATAATTGGGTAGTCCAATTATGAACTCACATGCATATTTGATTAAAGAGTTTTAATTAATATATGATTTGCTAAAGTTAATATTTCAGAATTTGATTAAAGAGTTTTATTAAATATTTTGGGATTATTGGAGCTTGGAGCTGCAGGTCCATTTGATCCATGTGGTAGCTCGATATATTATAACAAATCATATCATAATTGGATAGTCCAATTATGAACTCATATGCATATTAATATATTATGTTAAAATTATTAATGTGATTAATAATTGAAGTCACACTAGAAAACTATATTAAATAAGTTTAATATAAAGTTTTCATTATTTAATGATTATGAGATAATCATATACATTTATATTTATATTTTGTAAATATCAAATTATATGATAATTTAATTATTATTTTGAATTAAAATGTATATTAATATTTGATATCAATACACATTATTTCAAAATAAGTTACAAAATGTGTATTAAGATGGAGGTTTAATGTCTTTATTATGAAGACATTTAACCACGAATTTTATTATTATTGTTCATAAAAAATAATACAAAATAGTTGCTAAAGGGGTTGGACAAATTCGACAATGAGGAAGGAAGAGCGGAAATTTTTTCAAGGTCGATCCCGGTGCCTAACACGCTTCTGTCGTGCGGGAAATCATTTCCTATAGGGTCATGTCACACTGCCATCACTTTCTGATGCTTCTTTTCCCTAACCACTCATCAAATAGTCGTTCTGACACTGACTCAACCACCCCATGTCAGCATAAACTCATCATCATAACCTTTTGACCACTGCTACACGCTCTGCTGGCGTGACAGCCTACGGTTCACCTGCTTTGACACTGCTCCGTCTGTCAGGGTCTCTTCCCAGGGAGAGCCATTGAACAACTTCTGTCACATTAGCCTTCTAGAAGCTCAAACTTCCAAGTAGGGCATACGTCATATGCCTACAAGTACAAAATATCTAGTGGTCTCAGCTCCGTTTCTCGAGTCGGCATACCGAGGTGAATGACGCTTTGTCATACTTCCTCCAACTTCCTCAACCGGGTCGGGTCAGCTTCCTCAAACATTTAAATGTTGCCAAAACCAACACTTCTTTTATAAGTCGGGTCGGTGTCCCAACTTGTTTCATCATCAACAGGTTCTGTCATCGGGAGAACTCTTTCGCACAGTGGGATCGGGCCCTTCTATCTGACATCAACTTCCCTGAGTCTTTAGACCTTTCATCATCCTTATGGCCAAGTAAAAACTCATTCTACCACTCATCGGTATTTGAATTTTCTCGAGGCGAAAAATCACCATGAACAAGATGGGTTAAGAATACTTCACTAGAGAAGTGAATTGATCAAAAAGCTGCGGAGAATGGTAACTGAAGTTGGGATGCCTTTCTATTGAAATGTAAGGCCAGTGTCTTTATCCAAAACGACTTCTGAACCATTTCTAGAGACTAATTTTTTTTTTTTTTCCTGAAACAGTCAAGTATTAATAGCGCCTTTGAGTTATGTGAATATATGATTGTTGGGACTTGGTTTCATAACCTAAATGTAGTCATTGCCCTTTTGGATAGAGGAGCTGCGTAATTTACATTCTAATGTGCTGAACCTTTTGCTTCCCTAAGACTATGGAATCTAATCTTTGCATTACTTAATCAGTGAAGCTTAGGGATGATGAGTTTATTCGGATCTGATCCGGAACTGTAAGGATACGAAAGATTCAGATCCGTATGAATAGAAATACGGATCCATACATGTATTTTTAGGATCCATATGAATCCATATGCAAGTGAATCTAGAATCTGGATATCCAAATCGAGATATAAAATAAGAAAAGTCATCAAAAAATATTTTTATTTATGATTTTATTATAATTTGATATTTAGATTTAGATTATTTTTGATGATTTCGAATTGCAAATGTTGTTTTAAATATGAAATTGCTACTGTTTAGTTATGAATATTATTATAAGAAATTTGGATTTTTTGGGATCAAAATATCTAAAAATCCGCACAGATAATACTCTCGGATTATCATATTTATTTAAGGATCTACATGCGAATATGGATTAATAAAATATAATGCATATCTAGGTCCTAATCTTTTTACCTTAGGTCCAAGCCACAAGGGCCAAGGCCATAGGGAGTTGGCTTCAAGCTTATGTTTTATGGTAGGTATACTTGCCATGTAAGAAATTATATGTTTTGGGTATTTAAGATCATTGCTCAGAATGGTCTAGTAGTCCTTGTAATGAGTCACAGTTTTGGGTTAAACGGACACTTTAAAATGAGATAAATGCTTTGTCGAAGTAATCGGTATCGGTATCGAGAATATTGAAGTTGAAATTCGGACCATTCAAGTTAAAATAAGTAAATTAAATATGAATTTTTTATCATTGAATTTAAAATTAATACTTGAACTTGAAGTGTTTCATGTTCTATACTAAAATCATCAATTTCTATAAATCATATTTTATATACAATAATCATTATTTCAACTTGAATATTTTAATACCGTTATTGGGGTACTATACACGTGCTCCATTATATGAGCGTCTAGTTATTTTTTTATCCACTAAATTATTTTAATAATATCTCATCTTCTCGGTTTTGGTTTATAAAATAATGTCATAATTCAGCTTAACCATTTTCTTTAAAACACTTGAAAGAGTTGAAAATTTTAAAGTCAACTAAATGAATTTTTATTTTATAACGTGTTCATGTATTTTATGAATTAGTGGCTAAGAGCCTAACAAATGGATTTCATGTAAAAGCATTATTAAAGAAAGAAACCTAATTTTAGCCATACAAGGATAAGGTCAACTCTTCCTCTCCCACCAATATGAAAGATTAGTTTCTTGAGAAACTAGAGCCATTGTTAGTCACACAAGTCTTTTTGATTAATCAGCAACTAATTAATAATCAAAATTGTTCAGACTTATATGAGACATGTGAATATGAAAGCAATCTTAAAATAGTTTCTCCTCCTATCGATCGATACTCAAGGATATATGACACATATCTCTTAGAATACAATAGGAATAATAGTTGTGTTGTACCACCAAACTATTTCTAGTAGGGGTAGTCACGGTTCGGTCTGATTCGGTATAATTATTAAAAAAAAAAATCTAATTACAATTATTTAGTTTTTTTTTTTAAATAAAAAGTAGTAGTTTATTTTTTTAATTTTAAAAATTATAATTATTTTTATTGTTGGTTCAGTTTGGTGCAATTTGATATTTTCAATTTTTTAACAATAACAATAAAAAATTAAAAATTTTATAACATTCACTGAAACTAACATTTATTTATTTTTGTACGCTATAAATCTTCAAATCATCACAAGTATACCGATAAAAAGATTTCATGAGATATAATAATCATTTAAATTATTTAAAATATAGGAAAAAAATCATCACCAAATCAAAAAAAAATATTTTATGAAATTAATCATCAGTAAACACTAAATAAATTAAACAATATAATATATAAAAATAACAATATAACTTGATACAAATTTTTTTAATTTTTTAGATAAGAATTTTATTTATAATTATTTTCAAAAAAAATAATTTAATGTAATTATTTGTAATTTAACTTTTATTTTCAAAAAATTAAAAAAAAAAAAAAAACCGAATGGAACCGGAACCGAACGGTCTTGTTCCGGTTCCGGTTCCATTTTAGTGTGGAACTGGAACCGAACCGGAATTAACCGGTCCGGTTCCGGTTCCACTCACGGTTCGGTTCCGGTTCGGAACCGAACCGAACCGCCGGCCCGGTCTACTTGATTAGGCTTAAAAATTGAATAAATTAAATTATTCAGTTAATTCGGTTCACTTTATTTTTTAATTAAAAAATCAAACTGTTATTTTTTAAATTAAAAAAAATATATATCACTTTAGTTCGATTTTTTTGATTTGATTTGGTTCTTTCAATTTCTGTTATTTTTTTACTCACCTCTAATTTTTAGTACAAGGGCATTTTTTGTCCAAAACCTAACTGCATTAAAACTGCAACCTCCCTCATTATTATCAAATTAAATTCTAGATTTAATTCGGATTCATAGTCGTAGAATTGACTGCAATCATTAATCTCGTAATAAATTTTAAAATTAATTACAAATTAAATTGAATTTGAGTAGTCGTTACAAATTTTGTAACTTACAAGTTTTTATGTCATATTAAATTCTAAATTTAATCATCAATTAAATATTAATTTATTTAGCCGTTATAAATTTTATAATCCTTCTTTAAGAGACATTTAATTAGGGGTGGCAAAACGAATCAACGAATCAATTTCGTGACGAATTCTAAACGAATCGAATTGTAATGCACTAAATTCGAATTCGATTCATTTATTAAACGAATCCTGATATTAGGATTCGGATTCGATTCGTTTAATAAACAAATATTCGTATTCGATTTGTTTATTCGTTTACATAAATCAAACGAATCGAATTTATTATTCGTTTACTATTCGCATCTGATTCGTTTACTATTCGCATCCGATTCGTTTATTATTCGCATTCCATTCGTTTATTCGTTTATATCAAATTAAACGAATCGAATTTTGTATTCGATTCGTATTCGATTCGATTCGTTTAATCAAAATAAAATACAAAATGTCAAAATCTAACCGTCCATTCCATACCATATTAGTTGTTATAGTCTTAAAATCCATAAAACAAGCTCCAAATTTCAAATTACAAATCAATTGCATAATAACACTTAAAATCTTCAAAACACATTTTGGCCAAAATCTCAATCCATATTGAGACGGTAAAGGCAAACTTCTTTATCATTATCATCTGGGATGAAAATCCTGCTAATAAAATAAAATTATATTATTGAGTTATGTTTTTTTAAGAAAATATTTTTGAAAAAGAGTTAAGAGAAAAAATTTTACCATCAAACTTGCACATAATCACTATGACTAGTGCCACTTTATGCTTATGGAGTAGTATTGTTAATGCTCATTTCCATAATATTTTCAGTAAGTTGGTCCATGGTGACTGGACGATTTTCTATAAATAAATATAAATAATCCATATAGTTAATAAAACATGCATATAAATATAAATATCAGCATTAATAAATTCTACTAGATTAATTTCATGCAGGAAGAATATCTTGAAGAGAACCATATGAATTCTAGTAGTGTGCAAAAGAACAAGAGAGAAGTGATGGCACGCCCTTCATTCCATTCAACGACCAATATATAATTAGTAAATTAGAGTTTCATCTAATGATCAATATCATATAATCCATATAAAATAGAATGTGAAAGTTAACATATAGAAGTGATGGCACACCCTTCATTCCATTCAAACTTCAAAGCCAGCCAGATTTCTAAAACAGAATGTGAAAGTTAACATTCACTTTTAGCCTCACTTTTAGCCTCACAGTCATGTAAAAATATACTAAGACATTCATATTCAAAATTTCTAAATCAGAATGTGAAAGTATAAAATAAGAGATCATATTGTAGGCTAAGCCCAAATTCGCACTACCAAAAATTAGAAACAACAAACACAAACATCAATAAACAATAATGGTCAGCATTAACCAACATCATCATAACATCTCAGCAACAACAAATCAGCAGTATAACAGAATGAGGAAGTCCGACTTGCCACAACAACAACAATAACATAACACTGACAATTGTAGGCTCCATGCAGTAGCCCCATAAGTTACAAAGTCACACATAACCCATAAAACAATCATTAGACAACAACATCAACATGAACAAACAGGGATATCATCAATACCCTCAAACCTAAAACAACTCCCCAGAAGGCTCGCCCTGCAACAATGATCCCAACCAAAGCACCAACAAAGACAACCGCCCATAGAACCAACCCCAACCCACGTATTTAACCACGCACTCAAACAACGTATTTTACGTTTTTTGCTGGTACATTTATTGCTTTTCTTTTGTGACCAAACATATGGTTTAGCAAAGATGTTAATATGAAAAAATAACCTTCAAATAGGATGAAGATGCAGCCTATAACATTATTGTTGAAGGTATTCCACAATATGAAATAAAATTAACAAATAAAAATCTTACGGGAAGGATGAAGAAGAAGAACTGAAGCGTGAAGGCTATAGAAGAAGAAGAACCGAAGCGTCAAGCGTGCGTGAAGGCTGAAGAAGAAGAACTGGATCGTGCGATTGTCGATTGATTTCAGATTTGAGAGAGATTTAGGTTTAGATTGAGAGAGGCAACTGGAAGACGTGGGGAATGTTTTTAACTTTTTATGAAGCCTAGGTTTAGATTTTTAGGTTAAACGTAAATTATTAAAATATCATTCGTACAATTAAACATATATTTGAAAATTTTAAGGGTAAATTTGTAATAACATTAAACGGGTATTAAACGAATTCGATTCGGATTCAATTCGTTTATGATTCATTTAATAAACGAATCCTTAACGAATAAACGAATTGATGACCTCAAATTCGAATTCGATTCGTTTAATAAACGAAACGAATCGAATCGAATCGAATCCATTTATTAAACGAATCCATTTTTCCAAACCTGTATTCGCTTTAAAGCGAATCGAATCGAACGAATAAACGAATCCTGACCCAAATTGCTACCCCTACATTTAATCTCAACATATATCAATTTTTCATTCTTCATTCTTTCTAACATCATTTTGAACATATCAATCATAACTTTTCATTTTTTTTTTTGGAATCGTTGAAAATTCTATCGCCAAACCACCTCTTCCGGGCTTAAGCGAAGTAGGTAAAATCTCCGGTTGTGCTCTTACAAGAACCGCATTCCTTGGATTCGAAATCAGGACCTCAAAATCAGATCATGAACCCTACACCACCAAATCACGCCACTTGAAAACCATAACCTTTTATTTACATTAAATAAATCCCACTCAAAATTATTCGTAAAAATAACATTTTACCCTGCTATTTTCCTACAATAATTTCTTTAATATGATATCATAGTCAACGTCTCATGTTCACTTCTCACTTTCGAATTTACGGTTTAAGTGATGTGCTTTTGAATCTTCTTGTTCTCTAAAAAAAAAAATAGTTAGACTTAATGAATAGAATAGATTTAAGAGTTTGATATAATGGTAGTTCAGCAATTATAATTTTAAAGAAATTGATAAAAATAGACTTATAAGATTGGAGATTTGATACCATTATTATATAGGTAACATGATATTATCAAATAATAATTATATAATATATGTAAGAATCATGTTATATAATCTTTAGTTAAAAATTCATTTTCTAACTTCGTCACTGATTTTATAAAGATATAATAATAAAATATTATACTCTAATAGTTCTAGTATCCATTTATTATTTCACAATCTTTAAAGTAGTGGAATGATAATAACATAATTTTCTAAGATAAAATTACTCTTAACTTTTAAAAACATTTTGAATAGGATATACCTTTTAAAAAAAAATTACTAACATTCATTAATGTCATATTATTAGGACCTTGCCTATTAGATTCTTTTAGGGTCTGTTTGGTTCAACGAATGAGATGAGAGTTGATGAATTTTAATTAAATATATGTTTGGTTCAAAGGAGGGGAGATGATGGTTTTTAATTAAATATATGTTTGGTTCAAGAAGGGAGGTGAGGGATTTTGAAACTAATTTACTATTTTATCCTTATAGTTTGTTATAAATAAAATTAAAACAATATAGGCTTATATTATCTTTGAATTAAACAAATAATAAAATTAAAATTAAAAGCTCTACATATATAATACATGTTATTAAAAATAAAATTAAAATAAGCATCAAACTAGTGGCTAGGTTTTGACATAGATGAATAGATAAAGAAACACTGCAAAATATACAAGTTTATAACATAAATTACTAAAATGATTAAGTTCAGATAATACGCAAAATGTTAATAAGGTTTCAGCAAAATAACAACCATTAAGCTCAAGTCTTTAATCAAATGCATCATCTATCTTAAGAGTCAAAGACCATTTGCATGATTACTGCCTTACGTGCTTCCGCTGGACATTGAAGAATTATTCTAAGTTTGTCAGCATCTTTCATTAAAAAAAACCCCACGTTTGGAGGGGAGCTAAAATTGGCTTAGGATTTTTAATATATAAGTATGGATAATTTAGTCATTGCATTTAAAATTTTAATTCTTCACTTTCTCTCCCCTCCAAAACCCCCCACTTTTGGAGGGGAGCTAAAATTGGCTTAGGAGGGATTTTGCTCCCCTCTCATCCCCTTAAAAAAATTGAACCAAACAAATATAATTTAAAATAATCCATCCCCTCCCCTCCAAAACCCCCCAACCAAACACAACCTTAGGTTATTGACATCATCTAAGAAAAGTTGTTTGGATTACCTTAAATTTGATAGATAAACATTCTCTCCTTCTTTTTTCTCTAATTGGTATTATAATTTAGTGAAATGTGAAATACACCAAAACATAGATAGTTAAAATTGAATTGTATGTCGCATGTCAGTGGATAATAATATTATGAGAGACAAGAAGAGGAAAAAAATAAGGAGACAATCCTAATTCAAATTCGATACTTTTATTTTCGTTGAAGGAGAGGTACTTGTGGATGCTGGAATTCGGCCGAGGTCCACAATCAGAATTTGTAAATTGGGGGCATTAGCGATCCTGCAAGACAAAGGTAGAATGAGCGGGAGTAGACTACCCACCGGTGTGGTGGGTGCCGGGGGCACTCCGACGCTCAAGTCAATAGTATTAAATGAGCTGTAAATAATAGAAGAACAAGGTCGGAAGTTACCTTGGCTTCTATTGATTGCCGTGAGGGCGATAGCCGGTGTTTAGAGAATATGAAGCTTTAGGAGCTCAAGTTTGAGAGCTCTGACCTCCCCCTCATCCTTTCGTGAATTGTGTTGCCATCTTATAGGTAAAGAAAGATAACTTCATCAGCTGGCATGAGTCCCACAACGTGCTCATGTATTTGATGAAAGATCATAGCATGTGGGAATATGCTTGGTGTTAGGAAAAAGAGGGAAGCAGTTGGTATATAATGAGATAGAATTTGTCTTGAAGCTATTGGTCTAATTAGAGTCCAATAATTTTGGGTCTTGCATACTGTTAGGCCTTGCATACTGTTGGGTTTAAGACGAAAAGTCGATTTTACCCTTGGCCCAAATTTGGCCCATACAGTTTGTCCCTTACTCTCTAAGTCAAGAAGTTCTTGATTTAGAGAGTATTTTATACGTGTTGAACGAAACAAGATGTAAGAGTACCAGTTGAGAATGCATAGTTCATGTTACATACGATAGAGAGAATTCAATGTCTTTTGGACTAAGAGTAGTCTAAGTTTTCAAGTTGGCTTGACATTTAGCCATGGGGAATGTCCCCGGTCGACTGAACCAGATGAAAGTTCAGGAAAATCTCTATACTACCGGTCAAGGACCAGAGGATCTAGACCAGATGAAGGTCATGTGCTGAACTTGACTCGTTATGAGCCATAGGGGATGTCCCCAGTCGACTGATCCAGATGAAGGTCAAGATAATCAATTGACTCTTTATGAGCCATGGGGGATGTCCCCAGTCGACTGATCCAGATGAAGATCAGGATAATCAATTGACTTTTTATGAGCCATGGGGGATGTCCCCAGTCGACTGATCCAGATGAAGATCAGGATAATCAATTGACTCTTTATGAGCCATGAGGGATGTCCCCAGTCGACTGATTCAGATGATGATCAGGATAATCAATTGACTCTTTATGAGCCATGGGGGATGTCCCCAGTCGACTGATCCAGATGAAGGTCAGGATAATCAATTGACTCTATATGAGTCTTTGAGGGATGTCCCCAGTCGACTGATCCGGATGAAGATCAGGATAATCAATTGACTCTATATGAGTCTATGGGGGATGTCCCCAGTCGACTGAACCAGATGAAGGTCAGTATAATCTCAATGCAACTGGTCATAGACCATGGGAGTTTTGAAATTTTTCTAGACCAGATGAAGGTCATGTATTCTATTTGACTCTACCTGAATCAATGGGGATCTTTACTCTACTAGACCTGAAGAAGGTCTATGATAGTCTTTCCTTCTCATACTACTAGTTCTGATGAAGGTCCATGATACTACTGTCGAATGGACTATCAAATGGACCAGAGAAAGTCCATAAGGCACAGTCGAATGAACCTAATGAAATATCTATGTGAATCTTCATACTACAAGACCTGATGAAGGTCGCGAGACTACTGTCGAATGGACATGTCGCATGGACTTGATGAATATCTATCAAGTTTATTACTCATTCCCTTGATGATGAGACTACGGTCGAATGGACTTTATGAAAGTCCTAAGAATTCATCACTCACTCTCCTAGACCTGATGAAGGTCCATGAGACTATGGTATAATGAACTTGGAGAATATCTGTCAAGGTTATCACTCTTCACACTTCTACAATACTACTGTCGAATGAAGTTTGTCGAATGGGCCTGATGAAGGTCCAATAGAATATGGAGGTAAACTTGATTAAAGTCATCAATGTCACCTCCATTCTATGAGACTACGGACGAATGGACTTGATGGAATTCCAAGGAAGTCCATACTCATTATACTAGACCTGAAGAAGGTCTACGATGCTACAATTGAATGAACTTGATGAAAGTCATTACTTTTCTCTCTTCTGTGAGACTACTGTCAACTGGACTTGTCGAATGGAGTTGAGGAAGGTCCACGAAGCTACGGTCGAATGAACCTGATGATTATCTATGAGAATCTTCATTCTACTAGACCTGATGAAGGTCCGAGAAGCTATGGTCGACTGAACTTGATGTAAGTCCAAGTGAATCTTCATTCTACCTATTCATGATACTACTGTCGAATGGAACTAACAAAGGTCCATGAGACACGGTCGTATGAAACTAATGCATGTTTATGAGAATCACCAATCTACTAAACTTGATAAAGATTGGTTGACTGAACCTGATAGAGGTTCAAGAGAATTTCATACTACCTAACTTGAAAAGGCTGGTCGATTGGACCTAAAGGAGGTCCAATAAAATTTTCATTCTACATGTCCTGATGAAGGTTAGGAGACTACGGTCGAATGAACCTGATGAAGGTTTATGGAGCTTTCCCTATGCTTTCTAGAGTTTATGGAAATCCATCCATATAGTCTAGAGTTGATGATAATCTCCATACGTAGAGCGGAGATGATTATCTTCATATGTAGTATGGAAGATATGGATGTCTACCAAGGTCATTACTAATTATACAATACCTGACTAAGGTCAATGATACTACAATAGAATGAACTTTGATGAAAGTCACATAAAATTTCCATACTACCTAATCTAATTCAGGTTGGTCGATTGGTCTTAAAGGAGATCCAAGAGAGTTTTTCATACTACTAGGCATGATAAAAGATTCCCTATGTAGTATGGAGTTGGCAATATTAAATCAATGTAGTATGAAGATGATGACTAATCTTTGACTTAGTCTGGAGGAGTTGATAATCATTCCAAGTAGTTTAGGAGAGATGAGAGTTTTCTATGTAGCCTGAAGTTGATAGCCATCCACCTTGTAGTATGTGGATAATAGTATGAACCAATGTTTTATCATCCTGTCGTATAGGCTTCTGTCAAATGAACTAGATGTTGATCACTCAATGTGGCCAAGTATTACACTTGTGCTTGTGAAAATAAATTGCTTGGAGAAAATGATGGACTTCATTCACCAATTAGAAAATGAACTGGATTTCGAGTGGATTTATCATTGGTTTATGCAAGTTGGCTAGCTTCATTCGGCAGCTGTTCTTTGTTGGGTGGAGCATGGCACATGCAAGAGAGTCATTTGTCAAAATTGGTGAATGGGCCATTTTTTTTTATTCTACTTAATTTGTTTGTTTGTTTGTTTTGAGAAAAGGTTTCACTCTTCTCAACACACGTCACACGTCTTCTTTCAACGTTGGTAGCTGGCAAATGGTCTCTCTCCTCATGCATTATCTTGTTCTTTGTAGTAGTTTCACGTGGGCCATGTGAAAAACTTTGGCGTTTGGTTTTTTTTTTTTTTTTTTGGGCGTGAATGGGGTGGTTTTTGATTGATGTAATATGGGTTTGTCGAGTGGTAGTATGGGGAAAGTTATGGGGCTGCTTTCTTCTTTTCTTCTTTCATTACTTCACTTTCTCTTTTCAAATTGGCCCCACTTTACTTTTTTTTTTTTTTGTCAAAATCTTCTTTTCTTTATTTTTAATCTTCTCTCTCTGCCAATTCCCTCTTCTTTAGTCAAACAACAAAGCAAATTGGCCCCACCTTGCTTCCTATTTTTCTTATTCTGTGCATTTTTTTTTTTTACGCCAATTTTTTTTTTTTTTATCAACAAAGCAAATTCAGGCCCACTTTGCCCTTTTTTTTTTTTTTGATGACCCGGAAATCACCTGGGCCGGACCCTTCGGACCCAACCCAAATGCGCAAACCGGGGGCCCAACACGCAGCCCCAAATGCCTGCACCATATTTAGTCAAAGGTGTAGCACAAGTGGGGAATCGAACCTTGGTCCCGGAGAACCAAAGGCACGACCCACACCACCCCACTACTGCCCCTGGAGGCGGTTTGGCATATTGATGTGTGTAGAGTGGCATGTGGCAGCCTTGCAAGTGTCGAATGATGGCTGCACATGGAGTGGCTCTTGTGTGGTGGCATGAGGTGTTTGTCTTTGTGAATAGGGTGGCCTTTGAATGATGTAGTATGCATTGGCGTGTGGTAGTATGGGCCATATGATCATGTGCTTCCTGTCTGGTAGCAATAATTGTTTTGAATCGAGGGCTACGTTATCTTTGGCATATATGGGCTATTCTTTGTTGGGTCAAATAGAAGCTGCTCAAGTTACTGTAGTATGAAGGTTTCGTCGAGTGAGGTAGTATGTCCATGTTGGTGGTTTATGGTTGGCATCGCCTGGGTGGGAGTGTAAGAATTTTCAGAGTTGTTATATGAGGGTCGGCTCCAACCATGGATTTGGAGATTGGATCTGATGAATCACTCTGTCGCATGCAAGAAATAAATAAATTTTATGCTTTGGAGATATTATGTCAACCAGTAGTATAATCTCCCTTTCTACTAAATGCGCTCCCATGTCTCCAATACCAAATTGCTCGGCTCCTTCATTCTTTCATGTAGTGTGGAAAAGATGACATGTCCTCTGGAGGAGATGAGAATGCTTTCAACATCATCTGAAAAAGATGATATTTTTTTTTTGTCGTATGAAAGGGATTGAAATTCACACGTGTCGTCTGGAGAAGATAATCATCCACTCATGTCATCTGGAGTAGATGAAATTCCATCGATGTGGAATGGAGAAAATGATAATCTTATTATGTTATCCATAAGTGGTGATAATCCATCTATGCCATTTGGATTTGATGTCATCAATCTTGTCGTATGGACAATATGACAATCTTCACATGTAGTGAGAGGTTGATGATGATCCTTATACGTAGTCTGTGGGAGATTATCATTTTACATGTCGTTTGGAAAAGATGGTCCTCTGATTGTGGTTTTTCACTGGACATATTGTTGACTGCTTTTAAGAGATTTGCTTGATAAGATAGTTGAAAAGAGTTGTAGCCTCACGCCTTTGAGTGGCCGAAGAATGAATTATGTTCCAGATACTATTGGAGATTAGTACTGGAGTTTTACATGCATGGATCAATTTTCATCTTCCATTGATCGTAACTGTTTTGTAGAGTGGTTGATTATGCCACCATATGATCTGGTGTCTGTTTGTAAGGATTGTAGACTGAGTGGTCTTTGCTTGCTATGAATCGCTAAGGCCCCACGGTGGGCGCCAAATTGTGGATGCTGGAATTCGGCCGAGGTCCACAATCAGAATTTGTAAATTGGGGGCATTAGCGATCCTGCAAGACAAAGGTAGAATGAGCGGGAGTAGACTACCCACCGGTGTGGTAGGTGCCGGGGGCACTCCGACGCTCAAGTCAATAGTATTAAATGAGCTGTAAATAATAGAAGAACAAGGTCGGAAGTTACCTTGGCTTCTGTTGATTGCCGTGAGGGCGATAGCCGGTGTTTAGAGAATATGAAGCTTTAGGAGCTCAAGTTTGAGAGCTCTGACCTCCCCCCCATCCTTTCGTGAATTGTGTTGCCATCTTATTGGTAAAGAAAGATAACTTCATCAGCTGGCATGAGTCCCACAACGTGCTCATGTATTTGATGAAAGATCATAGCATGTGGGAATATGCTTGGTGTTAGGAAAAAGAGGGAAGCAGTTGGTATATAATGAGATAGAATTTGTCTTGAAGCTATTGGTCTAATTAGAGTCCAATAATTTTGGGTCTTGCATACTGTTAGGCCTTGCATACTGTTGGGTTTAAGACGAAAAGTCGATTTTACCCTTGGGTCCAAATTTGGCCCGTACAGTACTCATATAATCAAAGCTCAGATTTCGCAAGAGTAGATTGTGGATTTGACAATTTTGGGTTTTGTTTTTTCAATAGAAATGGGAAAAAATTAAATTGGTTTTTTAGCACATACCTTCCGCAAGATTTGAACTTTGATGATGTGTCAAATAAAATTATTTGACAATCACTCGATCAAGTTCTTGTGGGCAAACAAACTTAATTAATTTGATAATTTTTACCTTTCTAATAAAACAATATAGTTCTTAATAAATTTAATCCTAAAGGTGCAAGGAAATAAGTGGGTCATACTTTATAGAATATATGGAGCTGAAATGATTGCTTATAATGGACTAAACTGATAGGCTCTATAACTGTTATAAGTGAAATGATTGGTTTCAAAGTAAGATTATAACACTCCGTTGAAGGCAGGATGCTACTGGCATGAGACAGAAATAACCTGTCTCCCTAAGCCTCAAAATTAACGAAAAATGAACATGACGCATCCTAAAAATTGGACAACGTGGAACGCAAAAATGTTTGGATTCTGAAATTAATTTTTTTTTATCAAACACCCGAAAATGAAGCATAATAATATCAGAAAGTTTAAAACTTACTTTAATAACAAGTCGAGCATAAATCTTTTATACGAATAACCTTTCAAACGATCCAAAATCAAATCACATTTACATATTTAGAAGCTTACCTTGTACATGTTTCCAAATTTTCTTCCTAACAAACGTATCATAACCAACAAAAACAACCAAATAAAGATATAACAATATACATATATACATGTCAACGATGAACAAGAGAACAACCCAAACATACTTGCACAAACCTTACACAAACACGATCAAACAAAGCTCATACGAGACTCATTACTTATTTTAGAATAGGTATGAGATGAATTCCGTCCAAACGAATACCCATACCAAAACTACTAGGTAACTATTTAAATCACCAACCAAACTAACTACACACATTGTAACACCCCGCAAGAGGCGGGATGTACCGGCATGAGACATGATTATTCAATCTCCATAAGCCTCCAAATTTACATAAAATTGGGCATGATGTATCCTAAAACTTGACAATTTGGATCACAGTCATACAAAATGGAATTTGAGAAAATATCAAACAAACAAAGGACCTCAGTTTCACACAAAACATATACATACGAATCGCTTACACACACAATGCTCGTACGAGACTTATTACCTATTTTAGAATAGGTATGAGATGAATTTCGTCCGAACGGATTCCTAACCAGCACGACTACTACATCGCGAAATCAT
Organism: Zanthoxylum bungeanum; assembly: GCA_019454045.1. NCBI lineage: Eukaryota > Viridiplantae > Streptophyta > Magnoliopsida > Sapindales > Rutaceae > Zanthoxylum > Zanthoxylum bungeanum. The sequence goes on along the minus strand of SKCR01033471.1, from coordinate 64,735 downwards.
TTACCAAATAAGCATACACACATGCGCACACATCACATAACACGAGCTCATCGCATGATTATGTTGGGGTTTTGGGCGGCAATTCGGGTAAACGCAGCGGAATGCGGAAAATCAAAATTTTCCGATTTCAATAATTTTTCTTGGGTAATTAAAATAAACTAATTTATTTCAATTACTCAATACTTAAAAACTGAAATTTTTACCCAAAAATCAGATTTATCAGTAATTACCGTTTAGCCCCAAAACTTTGTATTTTTTGTCATTTTAGTTCAAAATTATCAAATACAATTCTTATTGATTCCAAATCAATCCCAAAGTGATTTATACATGTCTAATACATGAAAATATAATTTTCAACTCAAAGAAACTGAATTTCCAGAAATTATCGATTGGTCCCTAAACTTTCAAGAATTTACAATTTGGTCATTTTTGTTCAAAACATGTCAAGATCAAATCCAAAAATTCTCAAATTTAATATACATCATATATATATCAAATATCATCACATATATGAAAAGCCCCAAATTTGGTGAGAGTTAAGAACCCTAATTTTAGAATTTCATAAATTAACAAAATTAACATCAAATTAATTAAATTCAACACTTTAATTCAATTCCCACAACACCAAACAAGTCTCACCATCATGAAACAACTCAAGAATAATTCTAGGTCAATCATGAGTGGCTAAGTAACTCTAGAATGGCAACTTCCATCAAATAGTTAAAAATAATGCTTAATAAATAATTTAAAGCAATCTAAAAAACATATACATGCTTCCATCTTTCAATAAAGTTCCCAATCATCAAAACACATCCATAAAAGAGTAGAGAAGAAATTAAGCTACTCATATAGAAGCCTAATATGAAAGAAACAATTTTCATTAAGGAAAAAGTAAGAAACACTTACTAAAAATCCTTATTTTCCAAGCTTTTCTTCATTTTTCTCTTTTTTCTCTCTTTCTTTCTTTGTATTTTGAGTTTTTAGGGTTCTTGTATTATGAAACAAAAAGAAAAACCAAGGCTTATATAATTTCCCAAATTGCCGTGAAAATGAGAAAAAATAATAGTCATTAGTTTTCTATTTTTGTTTCAATAATTGGAAAAAAAATTTAATGAATATTTGTGGTGTAAAATAATTAATCAAATTAATGTTTATCACAAACCATTCAATGAAATCATGCCATTTAAAACCTGTTGGGATTTATGTCATAAAGCTTCATGTATTGTAAAATAGAATCGATTATTGTAATAATAATAAATGCATTATTCATTTTATCAAAGTTGTTTGATTTATATGGCATATTGTCCAATTGTCTTGTTTACCTTGATTACTATTGTACCTTCAGACTTATTGTATGTTTGATGCATAAGAGGATTTAAGTCTGAAGTTAGTAATCTAAATAATCCATAGAGAGCAAGCAAATATGGTACTTTGTTTGTGGTTTATCTATAGTTGCGGTCCATTTTATACTTGTATGACGACCTTGATCCGGGATCGTTCATGTAGTGACATGGGAGTGGAGGCACCTTGTATGATGAGATCATATAGGACTGGACTCAGATAAACACGAATTTCTCTTAATATTCGTTAACCGAAGAAATTCATTTTATCTAATAGATGGTCATATATGGATTCGATCTTAATCCTGAGTGTACTACGAACTCCTGCATGACAAGCTATGTCCTTTGATTTACTATGGTGAGGTTGGTGTTGCATTCCCGGCCAATAACTACGCATTTTGGGGATATGGTTTGATGTGTAGCTGAGAACGTTTTACATAGATATGGAATTCACTCCTTCTTACGAGAAGCAGAAGAGTATCTCTTTTAAGAGTTGATTAGGGACTTGAACAATTTGAGCGCTCAACTTTTCTATTACAAATAGAAAGTTTTATATTCATAATTGTTATGAATTAATTGTTCATTATAGAATCAATGGTGCTTAAGAGATAAAATATTTAGAGGGGTTTAACAGACTTTTGACCCGGCTCTATTTATGAGATATTCGTGAAAGGCTATATCCATATGTAATGACTATATCGATGGACACCGAAGTTGTTCGGTTTTATTTTATCCATCTACGGTAATGGGAGTTCAACGTCGAGTTTTTAGTGGAATAACGCGGAGTTAATAATTCGTAATATTTGATTAAAGAGTTTAATTAATATTTTGGAATTATTAGAGTTCGGAACCGTAGGTCCATTTGGTCCCCGTGCTAGCTCGATTAACTGTAGCAAACCTAATATAATTAGATTGTCTAATTATATGCTCACTTATATTTATATATTATTAATGAGATTAATAATACAAATGAAAACTATGTTAAATTAGTTTAACTTGATGTTTTCTAGAATTATTTGATTATGAGATCATCAAGCTAGTAATAATTATGAGATAATTACTACAACATAATTGAATGTAAATAAATCATTATTAAGACATTGATTTTTATTTACCATTGGAGACAAAGTCATATGGCTTACCATGTCATCCAATCAATTATGTCTATTAGGTGGCTTGTATACACCTAATATATTTGTCATTAGCTATTGCATTTTATGCTTTGGTATGGCCTCCACATTTATGTGTTTGCCATTGAAAGAAATCATTAGATGCTTAATGACAAAGTCTTTATCTTTAACTTATCTTTTCTTATGCTTTGGTATGACATTAACATTTTTGTGTTGGTCATTGCAAGAAAGCATTAGATGCTTAATGACAAGGTTAGTTGGCTTGTGTAAGAGAATATAATCTCTACCATTTCTCTCACTTCCTAAGGTTAACATTTTGCATTCATTCACACAAGTGTTGTGAGAAAGAATTTGAGAGAAAATAGAGAGAGATTAAACATTCATAAATGTTGTGAGAGTGTTTGAAATTCTAAAAAGCCAAACACCATTGTGACATCTTAATTCTCTAAATTGTTTAGAGGTTTGATCTTTGTAAGTGAAGCTCACACTTCAGTTTGTTGGTTTCGAGTCATAGTTCGAATGATCGAGTGGTTGATTCAAGCGTTGGACACCAAAGGATCGATTTCGGCTACTACAACCAAGGAAGAAGGCAAAGAAATTTTAAAGATCCATACCGGAGCCGGTGCCATCACAAGCAACTTCTGTCGCGCTAAGGAAAGTCGTTTCCAACAATTGGTATCAGAGAGCTTAAGGTTGAAAAGTGTTTTTAACCCTTCTCCTTTAAAGTTTCAAGTTTTAATAATTTATATGTGATATAGATTATTAGAATGCATGTTGTGATGAGTATGCACAATTAGATTCATGAGATGAATGGTTTTAGTATTGGGAATGTAAGACCATATGGTCATATTCTTTCCTTTGTAATAAGTTCATTATGTAACCCTATTTGTAACTTGGAGGAGCCGATGCCGCGAAGGACTTTTGACTGATAAATTTCGCGAAGAACTCAACAACACTCCATCGAACAAGATTTGAAGACCCAGGGATACCTTGGATTTATTGTACTAATTAGATTAGTATAAAAAAATAAGAGCCCGGTTAACATAATTTATGTTTGTATGTAAAACTATGTTCCATTACGAGTCCGTAAAAAAATGGGGACCAAAATGGAGTCCGGAAGCTCCGGAACGGAGTAAATAAAGTTATAGTGTTCAGACAGGCGTTCGAACACAACACGGACGAAACTCTACTACCTGAAAACGTTCGAACGCCCGTCAAACGCCCGTCAAACGTTTTCAGGCCCGTACCTGGGTTAATATGAATGTTTAAATTGTTTATTAACATGTCATATAGCCTAGGGTGCCTACTCTTGCATTTTCATATGCCATAGACATGCATGATATTCAAGTCATAAAATATGATTTTATGTAAATTTAAAAGTTAAATAAGAATACAAGATGCATGTAAACGGATTAATAAGATTAATTGGTTTAAAGGTTTAAAAAATTACGAATTCAAGTTTAAATACAAATGGACCTTATGAGTACATTATTCTCCTTGGTATATCGGATGGAAACCCGGAAGTAAATTTCATAGTCGATTTCGAATGGACGGTAATATGGTCTGCACTCGGGATACAATACCACGTACCATTGGAATAAATAATGTGCTTTTATCGATTAAATGGTTTAATGACATTTGGTCCGTTCGTTGAATTCCAATTTTTAAAACTTATAAGTGGACTAATAATTTAAGAGTTAAATTGATTAGATCACTATAACAACTTGATTAAATTAGATTAATTAAGCTAATTGGTTAGTAGAAACTAATCGGGATTAGTGAATAAAATTTTAAAGAGTTAAAATTTGTTAGATCACTAAATTATCAACTAGTATTAATAAAGTTATGACTTTAGCCGAGTATAATCTAAGATTCATAAAATACTAGTGAGATAAAAAAAACCTTACACTTCAAAATAGTGAGTGGGAGAGGGGTATACCACAATATATCCCGCGATCTTCATTGTTATCCAGAAACGTGAGATTCAATAGGCGCCTCGAGACGGCTTTGTTTTCGACCCCTACGAATGGTGTCCTTTTTGGGTCAATATCAGGTTTGGATTCCGAAAGGATAGAGACAAAGTTGCTTCCGTCCCCCTACCCTATGGCGGCACTTCTCTAGTTAAGTCCAAGGGTTCCGAAATGATGGGTCACACTCACAAAGAAATGATTAAGTTGTTAATCAAAATTTTCCTTGATCAAAATAACGGTAATTGATTAATATAAGAATAAGAGTTATTTCAGATATATTAATCAATTGAGATTGTCTAAGTCTATCATGCGAATACTTGACCTACCCTACGGCGGCACTTATTTATGGGATGATAGATAACCGTGGCATAGTAATTCTTTTAGGTTTCCAATTAATTATACATTGATCATGCATCATGTTTAATTTTATGCCTAAATATTTGACAATTTTAATATGCGATGAATGAATGTTGAATGCGCATTTATTATTTTTTCAGCCATGGCATCTGCAATTATCTCAATTCTTAAACAACATGAAAAATTAACCGGGGATAATTATGTTAAATGGAAAAGTGACATGAATGATATTTTGGTCTGCGAAGACCTTAAATTTGTCCTCATAGAGGAATGTCCTCCTGAACCAGCACCAAATGCTGGAAGAGCTGCACGTAATGCCTATAATAATTGGATTAAAATAAATACGTCCAAGCATTCACACATAGCATGTTGTCAATCAATGTAATCCAATTAATTAATTCTTCAATTAATGACCATCCAATGTTCATACAACGATTTGATTTGCGCGAATCCAACTCGTTTAAGAATAAATACTCAAAGTAAGTATTCTTGAATTATATCGAACTACAATATTAAATCTAATATAAATTGTCTTCAATATTAATTCAAGTTTAATTCCAAATTAAACAATTACACGTATTCTATTATAATAATGTTTTTTTAGACTTGGATTCCAAATCCAATCCAAATGGTCTCAAAGGTCCATTTAGCATCCAATGCCAATTCTATTAGGTCCAATGGGCTTTAATTAATTCATTAGGTATGAACTTTTGGACATGATGGATTAAACCTATATTGCCTTGGCCCATTTAGGAATCACCCTATGGCATAAATTAATTTTGGCCCATTAGGCCCAATTAGATTATTAAAGGCCCAAAAGTCATATTTTGGACTTTTATGGACATAGTTTAGGCCCAATTGGATACAACCTAATTGTCCATAACCAAACTTTGCCTAACTAAGCCCATTAATCCAAATATAACCAAATTAGCCCATTTATTATTTTAGGGACTAATTTACATTAATACAATATTCCAAATATTACATTAATCCATTTTAAGTGTAATTAACATAACTAATTAATTAATCTAACATTTCCAAAATATTAATTAATCTAATTAATGATGCTTATCATTCCAATTCATGTCCAACACAAATTGAAGCAAAATCAAGTCTCCAACAAGCATGCTAACTCACAGCAATGACAAGAAATTAACATCTAATTTTATTCTAATCCAATTAAATCAACATTCAACATATATATCATGCCATTAACACATCCAAGTGTCAAAATTTAAAAAACATCATGAGTTATACTAGGGTAATATTCGGCTATGATAGGGAAATTAGGGAAATTTGATCCAATCAATTTTTCAACAATCCAACAAGGCACAACTCAAAGTTATCATCATTTAACATCAACCAACAACTCAATTTTGAATTTTCATACTCCAAGCAAAAATTCATAATTAAAGTTTATGAACCCTAGTTTCAAAATCATATTTAGCAAGGCTCTAGATACCATTATTAGTCTCTAAGACGTGCCACAAGATCCTAAACATGATTATATGTAGGGGTGGGCGCGGTTCGGTTTGGTTCGGTTTTTGCTAAAAACCGAACCAAACCATATTTTACGGTTCAGATTTTTTACCTCTCAAACCAAACCATTAAATAACGGTTTGGTTCGGATTGAAAATATTTTAAACCAGCGGTTTACGGATTGGTTCGGTTCGGTTTACGGATTATTATATTTAAAACAAATTTTCATCCACTTAAGTGAAGACAAAAAAAAAAAAAAAACTAGTCTATCCAAAAAATAGTATGAAGTGCTAGGGTGTAAACTGTGACTCCAAGATTGAAAAATGAGGCACAATTAATTCTTGTATTTTTTAAAAATTACATTGAATAATGATGCTACCATCATTCTAATTAAGAGACAAATCAAATATCTTACTTTCAAGAATAATGATGCTACCATAAAACAAAAAATTTAAGAATAAAAGTATTAACAAATAAATTGAAGAATAAAAGTATTAACAAAAAATTTAAGAATAAAAATATTAACATACTAATAAAAAAGAAAACATAGAATAAAATTAAAATACAAATACAAATACAAATTTTTTTATAAAAATATATAATTTTTTTTAATTATAACGGTTCGGTTCGGTTTAACAGGTGCGGTTCGGATTAGCTCCTGAACCGAACCGTAAACCGTTTGGGGTGGGCCAATCCGAACCGCAAACCGAACCGTTGGAAAAAAAACCGTAAATTCGGTCTGGTTTGGTTCGGTTTGCGGTTGGTTCGGTTCGGTCGGTTGTTTTGCCCACCCCTAATTATATGTGTGAAAATTACTAGAAAAGTGGCGGAATCACTTACATTATAATTTGGAGAAATTTCGAATTTTTCTCTTTGGATGAAGTTCCAAGCTTGTTGTTTATGTTGTTTGTTCCTTGGGTGGGTTTTCCTATTACCTTATTTGACTCCTCCAAGTGCTAGATTTTTTGAAATTTTGAAGCAACATTTCACTTCAAAGGGAGAGAAGAATCAGCCAAGAGGATGAAGAAGAGAAGAGATTGAGTGTTTCCAAAACTTGGTAGATGTGTGTTAAATGATGCATTAAATTAAAGCCAACTACTTACCTCAACAATAGACATTTGATGTAAGTCATGTGGTCCCACCATATTTTAAATTCAAAATTTGAGTTGACTTACTCAACACACAACTTGACTTGGGTCCACCAAAATCAAAGATATTTTGTGTTCCCTAAAAACAAAAAGACACACGCAAAGTCACGGGCAATTTTATCGGGTTCGTTTAATTCCAATTAAATGAATTTGCCATCGCGCCATAATTAAATCCAATTTAATTAAATAATTATGCCTCGAAAAATTATTACGATAGTCGCTTTCGAATTAATTCTAAATTAATTTGTTTGCCCGAATTAAAATCCAATTTTAATTTCGTATTGAAATCTGATTTCAATTAATATATCCGATATATTATTTTAGCCACAAATAAATAAATTAAATAGAAAAATCTAATTTAACAATTAAATTTATTTTATCGATTAATTCTAAATTAATCGCGTTCTCTCTTCTATACGAAGTTAATCCCAGATTAATTCTTGCCGCAATTAATCCCAGATTAATTTTTTCTCTCATAATTAATCCCAGATTAATTCTATTTTGGAATCAAATGTCATTGTTGAATCTTTGGAAAGTGACCCAAGGGATTTATGGATATGTTGGCAGTAAATACGGTTATCGGACTATTCGAACACGTGCGTACCCCGTACCATGTTCTCACCAATTTACAAGACATGATTGGCTTCTAGCAAAGCACCGTGCCTACCCAATTCTCTAGAAATATTCGCTAAGGAATATCATATGTATCAGGCGTAGTAATACTAATATTATGTAATACGTAATATGATCCAGTATTGGATGTCACATGCTAGGCCTAGGGCTGGCTCTGTGTCTGCCATGTACGAAGCATCTCGGATCCCGAGTAACTAATCTATGTAATCGGGAAGTCATGACCTAGTCATACTATCCCGATAGCTGCAGCTTTAAGAGTACTAGTTCCGTATCCCGTGTGACCATCATCTCCATATGACTGAAGTGATACTATCATCTTGACATCACATCCAATACACTACGATTCTCAGTAAACCCAATACAAGAGTACATAGAACCTGTTAAAGCTCCAGAAAACCAATACTAAAGTAAACTGATTGTCGCAAGTAATAGCGACGTAAGTCTGAGGTTAAAGATCACATACACCTACCCTGAGTCTGATTCTCATAGACACATAGTCATACTACCAATGAGATTCCGAGTGGGTCTATCCAGAGCGAACTGTTCCCGGTCCAATGGCTAATATAACCTTTTATTACACTTGCATAAATATCCAATACCTAAATATACGATAATTATACTGTTAAGCTTCCATAACGCGCACAAGTGTAATACTAGTTTATTCTGCATTATTAATGTTCATTCTCGATAATACTTCGACTAGGGATATTTAATGATTAAACCGTTCGTGGATTAATATTGTCTCATATCTTATTAATCTGATTTAACCATATGGACTTTTATCATTAATATATATCCAAGTAATCTAATTACAATAATGATAAAATAGCAATTTCCTTTTGTCACATAGTTAATTTGTACAAAAACGCAATATTCTTTACAAATAGTGATGTTATGGGTCATAATTATCCAATAGAATCCCAGGGGTCGAAGCACCTCAAATCAACTTAGTTCGGGAATGAATCTTAGAGATCGAAGCATCTCGCAGGGTTGAATCCTAGAGGTCGAAGCACCTCGCCATCAAAACAACTCAGTTCGGGAATAAATCCTAGAGATCGAAGCATCTCGCAGGGATGAACCCCAGGGGTCGAAACACCTCGCCATCAAATCATCTCAGTTCAGGAATAAATCATAGAGATCGAAACATCTCGCATGGATGAATCATAGGGGTCGAAGCACCTCGCCATCAAATCAACTCAGTTTGGGAATAAATCCTAGAGATCGAAGCATCTCGCAGGGATGAATATCAGGGGTTGAAGCACCTCGCCATCAAATCATCTCAGTTCGGGAATAAATCCTAGAGATCGAAGCATCTCGTAGGGATGAATCATAGGGGTCAAAGCACCTCAAATCAACTTAGTTCGGGAATAAATCCCAGAGATCGAAGCATCTCGCATGAATAAATCCCAGAGGTTGAAGCACCTCGCCGTCAGTTCGGTAATGAATCCTAAAGGTCGAAGCATCTTGCAAAAATAGCAAAACAATAGGTAAGTCCGGCAACGGCCGACGAGCCAGATACGTAAAAATACAGGCATGACTTTAATATGGTTGTCACTGTCACACACTGCACAAGCCCCATCAAAGTGGGGGCGACTGTAGACACTGCATTTTTGCATGAGCCCGATGATGAGCCTCGTATGGAGGCACTACCTGAAAAGTTACAAAAGTTGCAAAAAATGAATGCCGGAATGAAGGAAAACCTCCAAAATTAGCACCTCATTGGATTCGGACTCACTAGCCAGCCTCGGATTCGCTCAGCCGCTGTTTCAAACCTTAGCCTCGGACAAACCCCAAACACATGCAACCGGCCCATTACCCTGCAACCCACACAATCGGCCCAAGACCCCATGCAATCCATCCACATGCCCAAGGCCCATACAATCCACCATGCACGCTCAAATCTTCCTAAATAAATAAAATCCCATGCATTCCACATGCTAAAATCCCCTCAAATCACTTTCCAATTTAACAAGATATGAAATCACATCCTCACCAATTTAAAAAGATTTGAGATATCCATCACTAAATTTGTGAGATTGTATTCCCAAAATAAATTAAGAATATATCTCCCAAATTAATGTGATTTATTTCCCTATTTGGAGATTCATTCAAGACATTATAAATTATGAACCAAACCATCACAAGGGGAGGAGGTTGGACGACAATTTGAACTTGAAACCTTAGGACTTCTTCTTTTTCTTTAACGACAACACAAACCAAAAAACCCTAGCCGTGAGACACCAACCATCCTAAAATGCAAACAACCAGCCAGCACCGTGAAAACAACAAAAAAAAAACTGCAAACCGTGAACCAAATAGCAACCCAAAGACCAAACAAATACAACCAGAAAAACAACCAAACAACCGAAAAAAACCAAAGAAAAACATCCCCTTAAACTGTGAAAAAATAGTCCCCAAAAACAGCAGCTAAAACATCGAAAAATAGCAGCCAAAACAACCAAAATAGAAGCACAAAAACAACTAAAAACATCCAAAAAAACAACCAAAACAGCAGCAAAAAAACAACCAAAAACAACAACCAGAAAAAAACAAAAATAAAAACCAGCGAAACAGTAAAAATAGCAACCGGAAAATAGCAAACAGCAAAAACAACAACCAGAAACAGCAAAACAGCAACCAAAAAATAGCAAAACAGCGAACCAGAAACAGCAAATAGCAAGCCAGCTTCAATCCTTCCGGCGACGACCTAACGCGCTTTCGAGAAAGCAACTTAAAAGGTAAGACCTGAGGGCACCCTTTACCATATTTATTTTATAGTTCCAGACGCTGCGTGCCTGGCTGGACGTGAAATATGTCCAGCTGGGTATGCGAAGTCCTACATTAAAGACGACCAAATTTCTGGTCATATTATTTTTTTCTTCTTCGGTATTTTATTATTTAATTTTTTTATCGATTTAGTGTTATTTATCTTATTATTTATTTATTCACTTTCATCGTTATTTTATTATTCCGTATTTATTTTTGCTATTTAGATTTTTCTCTATTTAATTTTATTATTATTTTATTATTTCGCCCTTTTTATGACCGTTTACATTACATTGATGGTTATGTGTGTTATTATCCATTGCGGTATATCGGATGGAAACCTAGACGTAAATTCCGTAGCCGAATCCGAATGAATGGTAGTGCGGTCTGTACTTGGGATACAACTCCACGGACCACTCGAAAAATACTCATATATGCATGATTAACCCCCTTTTTTGTTTACTATTTATTTATTGACGCTTTTTCTGCTTTTAATTATTATGATTATTGTTATCGTACCTTGTATTTCTTAATTTAATTTGCTTTTATTTATATTAATGTTTATGGGTGTGCAAATTTGTGTGTTTATTTGAATTATCTTGCATGAACTGCATAAGACTTGGCTATACCATTGTGTGAATTCGTCCATTATACTAGTATAAGTAAGAGATCATTCTGAACCCAACGGTTTTAGGTCTTTCCTTGCGAGGGGTGAGTGCGGCCTTAAATCTTTTCCCATATCACACTGGGTGGCGACTCCTTTATTCTCCGGTTTAGTCCCACGCAGGCTACTCTGTACTCTCTACGGGATGCGAGCCCAACAGTGTCTTGATCGCCGAGCATCATAGACATAGCGGTAAACCCCGCTTCGCTCATACGCTGACCAAGTAATTGTAAACCTTGACCAGGAATAGTTAAAGAATGATATTGTTATGATACTGCTCAATGTCAGTTGCGACGCTTTTGCAACTGTATCATAACCAATTACTCTATGGTCATTTACGTCTTTATTATATAATAAAAGAATTTATATTATAGAAATTGTTTATTTTATTCATTAATAAAATATATACAAGAGTATTTACAGGGAAATACATAAGAAATTGGCGCTTAGAGCACCAACCCTAACAAAATCTCCCACTTGCTCTAGTGCCAATATCGATTGTATCTAATACCCATCGACTCCACATGCTTATCAAATAACTTCGGAGGTATGGCCTTCGTGAGCGAGTCTGCTACATTATCTTCACTGGGAACTTTGCACACGACAATGTCACCTCGCGACCAATCTCTCGAATATTGTGGTACTTTCGTTCCACATGCTTCGATTTCTGATGCGCCCTCGGTTCTTTTGCTTGCGCAATGGCACCAGTATTATCACAATATAACGGAATCAGATTCTCAATACTTGGGACAACTCACAATTCTGTGATAAACTTCTTAAGCCAAACAGCTTCTTTTGCAGCTTCAGAAGCAGCAATATATTCCGCCTCTGTGGTGGAATCAGTTGTAGACCCATGTTTGGAACTTTTCCAAAAAACTGCACCTCCATTAAGGATAAATATGAATCCTGATGTAGACTTTCTATCATCGGGATCCGATTGGAAATCAGAATCCGTATACCCATTAACCTGCAGTTCATTTCCTCCATAAATGACAAACTTATCCTTAATACCTTTAAGATACTTCAAGATATGTTTAACGGTAATCCAATGGTCATTTCCTGGATTAGATTTATATCTACTGGTTACACTAATCGCGTAGCTAATATCAGGCCTCGTACATAACATGGCATATATAATGCTACCCAAACATGAAGCATAAGGCTGATTAGACATTCTAATCTTCTCATCTTCTGTTTGTGGACATATTTTCTTCGAAAGATGAATGCCATGTCTGAACTGTATATTTGTTGTCTTACAGTTAGCAAAATTGTACCGTTCTAAGATCTTATATATGTACGTTGATTGAGATAACCCAATAAGCTTCATTTCTCTATCCCTACAAAGATATAAGAAGCTTCACCCATGTCTTTCAAGGAGAAATTCCTACAGAGGTAAGCTTTGACGCCTTACATCATTCCTATATCATTCCCAATGATTAGGATGTCATCAACATAGAGAACCAAAAATACTATCATACTCCCACTGGCCTTCTGGTACACACAGGATTCTTCCGTATTCTTGAGAAAATCGGACAATCTAATAATCTCGTCGAATCGAAGATTCCAACTTCGCGAAGTTTGTTTAAGTCCGTAAATGGACTTCTTAAGCTTACAAAAAATGCCTAAGGTTTCGCTGGATACAAAACCCTCTAGCTGTTCCATATAGATTTCTTCGTCAAGAAACCCATTTAGAAAAGCCGTTCTGACATCCATTTGCCAAATCTCATAATTATGATAAGCAGTAATAGACAATAAAATCCTTATAGACTTTAGCATTGCAACTGGCGAAAAATTTTCATCGTAGTCGACGCCAGGTCGCTGCGTGTAACCTTTAACTACCAGTCTGGCCTTAAAGGTTTCAACCTTTTCGTTAGGCTCACACTTCCTTTTGTAAACCATTTACTACCGATAGGAACAATTCCTTCAGGAAGCATAACCAAGTCTCAAACATGATTCTGATGCATAGAGTCTAACTCTGATTTCATGGCCTCTTGCCACTTCGCGGAGTCGATGTCCAACATCGCTTCTCTATAGGTATAAGGGTTAGTCTCTTCGACTAAAAGAACATCTAGACTCTTTTCTTATATCAAATACAAGCGTTCAGAAGGTCTAGACACCCTTTGAGACCTACAAAGTGTGTGTGTTGAAGGCTCTTCATCTATTTAAAGTTTAGGTTCCTCCAATTGTTCATTGGTTCCAGGTTGTACTTCATCAAGTTCAACCAGACTATGATTACCTCATTCAGACAAAAATTATACCTCTAGAAATTTTACGAAGCGAGCTACGAACACATTTTGATGCTCGGTATCATAGAACAAATATCATTTCGTATTTGAAGGATATCCAACAAACCTAAACTTTTTCCCTCGAGGTAAAAGCTTATCCTGCTGAGCCATCCTGACATAGGCAAGACAGCCCCAAATCTTAACATAATAAAGATTCAGTTTCCTACCAGACCATATCTCATATGGAGTTATGGGAACAGCCTTGGAATGAATCTTATTCAAAAGATGAGCAGCAGTTAAAAGAGCATATCCCCATAAGTAATAGGGCAAATCTGTAAAACTCAACATCGATCGAACCATATCCAATAAAGTCGGATTTCTCCTTTCGGACACTCCATTGTGCTGTGGAGTACCCGAAGGAGTATATTGAGCCAGAATCCCATTCTCTTTTAAATAATCGGTGAACTCACCACTCATATATTCACCGCCTCGATCAGATTGAAGACATTTAATATATTTACCAGTTTGTTTTTCCACTTCATTTCGGAATACTTTGAACTTTTCAAAGGTTTCCGATTTCTGTTTCATCAAATAAACATAACCATACCGTGACAGATCATCGGTAAAGGTAACGAAATATGAAAAATCACTGTGAGCAGTGTGACTCATGGGACCACATACATCAGAATGTATTAGTTTCAATAAGTCAGCGGCTTGGTGTCCTACACCCGAAAATGGGACTTTGGTCATTTTACCCTGAATACAAGATTCACAAGTTGGATAAGGTTCAATGGTAGGATCTTGTATCAAACCATTCCTAACCAACTGGGTTAGGCTTTTCACGCCTATATGACCCAACCTCATATGCCACAGTTCAATATTATTTATATCAGATACTTTACGTTTATTAATTCCAGCATTAAAGATATCTTGTGAGATATGCAAAATGTAATGACCATGCTCATTTGGACAAACAAGGATTTGAACATTATATCTTTCATATAAATATAAAGAACGATTCTTAATATTTATATTATATCCTTAGTATCTAATACAAAAAGTGATATAATGTTCACAACATATCCCGGTACAAAAAAGCAGTCATGCAACAAAAGGCTCCCACTGGGTAGGGGAATCTCGCATAAGCCCACAGCAACTGCATCTAGAGAGTCGCCACTCCCGAAACTCAACTGCATCTCCCCAGATTTTAGCCGTCTACTTTCTTTCAGCACCTGAAACGAATTGCAAATGTGAATTGGACAAGCAGAATCTAAAATCCAACTGGACGACATAGCTTCACAAGCTAAAGAGATATCAATAATGGGAAAAATAAAAGTACATGAAGTAGATGCTCTTTCCTTTATGATCTGGGCCAGGTAATCAGGACAGTTCCTCTTCCAATGGCCGATATTGCTGCAGTGGTGGCATTTATCTTCGGCAGCTCTCTTGGGTTTAGCTATCTTACCCTGTGGTGGAAGATTTGTACCCTTCTTTTTCTTCCATTTCTGTTTAGATTGGGAGGAAGCATGAAGAGCAGTGGGTTTAGGAGGGCGAATCAGTACTCCATTCCTCAAATTTTCCTCCGCAGTCTGCAGCATCTTATGCAGCTCCTGGTAAGAACAACTAATCTCGTTCATATTGAAATACATCACAAATTGGCGATATGGTGGTGGGAGAGATCCAAGTATGACACTTCGTCCTAAAGTGTCATTGAGAGGGAAATTATAGCGCCTCAACTGTTCAATCAAATCAATCAGATGAAGCACGTGAGGGCTCACAGCCTGTCCCTCTTCCAATTTTGCATGGAACAATTCCATTATAATTTTATGAATCGAGACATGTTCTTGGTTCATAACAGACTCTCGCAGCCGCATAATCATAGTATATGCGTCAGGCAATCCAAAATATTACCTATTAAGCTCTGGTGCTAATGAACTGAGAATATATGATTTGAATCTTCTATCATCATCTCTCCACTTTTGGAGAGTCTCATGTTCCTCTGGTGTTGCATCATCTGCTATGGCAAGTGGCAACGGACCTTCTATCACATATTCTATTTGCTCAGACCCAAGAACAATTCTCATATCCAAGTCCTAATCTGCAAAGTTTTCAGCGCCTTTAAGCTTGTTCTTATCAAGTATACGAGCAAAAGGATTAGAAGCAGGTGCCGCCATCGTAAATCTATCATATAGATAGCGAAAAAAGGTTATCAGACTAACAGTTTCACATAATATAAAAATAAGCAAAGCATAAATAGATCATGGATTTTTAATCTAAAAATACCCTTCCCATTATTACATGTAATATTGTAATCCCCAAACAGAATGCAAACAAACAATTAATCAAATTAAATATAATAGTGAAATGTGGATCCCATGAATATATTTCAGCTCACAGCTTTGGCACGATCTCGCATACGTATATTCATTAGGTAGACAACTCATTGTCAATCACTCAATAGTGACTCCTAGTAATTCCATAATTGGATACATGTGCTATATACACAGAACTGACAGATCATATCTTGATACACACATGATATCCTGAGGATCAGTCCATACTCAACGAACAGGCGGAGGTCTGATCTAAATAGATCGGTGACGTGACTGCCATCAAAGTGTGGAGGATACCTCATATATCCACAGTGGTATCTCAAGTTGAATGAGTAATATGCTCACTCAACCCGAGAAGATTCTTATTGACGTTGATGTACCATCTATTAAGAATCTTCAGTGAGTCGTTCAATGTTTATCTGATATAAACACCTACGTGTCTATATGAGTCTCACGAGAATCATGGTTCATTGAGAAACCATTAGAATCCAACATTCCAATATACGACACGTACCGGTCTCAGCGGGTTTACTTACTAACCAAGTAATTGTAAACCTTGACCAGGAATAGTTAAAGAATGATACTGTTATGATACTGCTCAATGTCAGTTGTGACGCTTTTGCAAATGTATCATAACCAATCACTCTATGGTCATTTACGTCTTTACCATATAATAAAAGAATTTATATTATAGAAACTGTTTATTTTATTCATTAATAAAATATATACAAGAGTATTTATAGGGAAATACATAATAAATTGGCGCTTAGAGCAACAATCCTAAAAAAATCTCCAACTTGCTCTAGTGCCAATATCGATTGTATCTAATACTCATCGACTCCACATGTTTATCAAATAACTTCGGAGGTATGGCCTTCGTGAGCGGGTCTGCTACATTATCTTCACTGGGAACTTTGCACACGACAATGTCATCTCGCGACATAATCTCTCGAATGATGTGGTACTTTCGTTCCACATGTTTCGATTTTTGATGCACCCTCGGTTCCTTTGCTTGCGTAATGGCACCAGTATTTTCATAGTATAACGGAATCTGATTCTCGATACTCGGGACAACTCCCAGTTCTGTGATAAACTTCTTAAGTCAAACAGCTTCTTTTGCAGCTTCAGAACAGCAATATATTCTGCCTCTGTGGTGGAATCAGTTGTAGACCCATGTTTGGAACTTTTCCAACAAACTGCACCTCCATTAAGAATAAATACAAATCATGATGTAGATTTTTTATCATCAGATCCGACTGAAAATCAAAATCCGTATACCCATTAACCTGCACAAAACATCCAACTTCCACCAAAAATCAATTGATTTGTTGACATGCCTAATACTACAAACTATATATAACAGATACAGCCATATGGTGACGTATCGCTGGTGTGCATGGAACACGTGTCCAAATATTATCATTATTAGTGAATTTTTGATTGCAGACTGTATCTATATTTCAAGGAAACACGACCAGTGCTAAAACTATCATAGAATTGTGTTCATTGGAGATGACAAATGGCGTAGTAGGTGTAAGCCATTAATCATGGACACCTACAAATCTTTTTGACTTGATTTTTTAAAATTAAAATAAAATGTACATCAGATAAATTTATTTTATTTTTTCAATAAAAGAAAAAAAAAATGGTGAGAAGAGGTTGGAGAAGAAAGTCCAATGGAAAGAGCCTTAAAAAGAGAAGTTCAATTAATGTCAGCCTCCATGGTTACGTCACATCCTAACCCACTAAAGTAAGCTCATAATTTTTATTTTTAATTTTGATATTTTTATTAAATTAAATTAAAAAAGTCTAAAATTAGATGCACAGGTGGGAAAGGGGAGGGGATCAGGTACTTTGCGTAGATTGTAAGCGATATCCACGTCAGATACGACGTGTGGCCACGTCGGCGTAGGACCCACTTATTTCAATTTTTTTTAGCTTTCGTGCTTTACGCAACTTTGCAAGTTGCAAAATGTATACATCGTCTCTCTCGATTTCTCACTCTCAACTCTTTTTTCGTCAAGACTAAAATTTTTGCTTAACCATAGTTAGTATGAATTGAATCCCAAGTTATATAATGCGAGGTTGCTCACGTTATAGTGTTTAATATCATCAAGTAATATTGTTTGATAAATTTGCGAGGGGCGGATCAACTAATTAGATATTATACATTATCTAATTTCGAAATTTTAGTTCCTCTCAGTTTTATTCTTAGTATTAGCTAAAGTCCACCCAAAATATCTCATCTCCTTTTGGTATTTACGTACGCAGCGAAGATATTGTTCGCTTTCATAATTTATGGTGGTGACTCAATTTCGAAACTCTAGCCCAAAATAAATCTAACTAGTTAAGAGAATCTCTTAATTATAAGTATATCACTAAATTACCTCACAAACAATGTGAGTTATTACAATTTATCCCTTAACGTCCAACGTTCTTGTTGACACACTTCAGGTTAAGAGATAACTCTGATATCATTTATGATGATCCGATCCGACTAATCAGAAATTTTCAGCGACCCAACTCAAAGGTCGTTTGCTAGTTAAGAATGGTCAATTTTATAAGCACATGTCCAAACTTAATCTTAAATAATGTGAGATATTATAATTTTGCTCGCATGTCAATTAAGGGGGTAAATTTTATAAACACGTGTTCAAACTCAATGTTAAATAATGTGAGATATTATAATTTTGCTTTAATATATTTTTAAAGTATTACATCGTGTTTAATTATTCTAGCAAACATGCTTAGTTTATTTATGTAGTAAAAAATATACTAATTGTGATTATAAAATTTAAACACTCATATTAAAACATTTTTTATTTTAAAATTAAAAACACCTGTCTCTCGCGATCAATACTAAATTAACATGACGATGCCCGATATCAAATATGATGTATAAAATTTATTTTGTAATGAATTTCAAATCAGCCATTAAATAGTATAAAACTTATATCACAACTTTGTAACATTTATCTGGCCACTCGGAAATATTTTCCTGAAGAAGCAGAAGCGACAGCTATGGTTAAGTAACTAGATACAAAGGTTAGCTTGTAATATGCATAGGCTTGCATAGTAGAGGATAGGGATATCAAAAGTCTTCACGTGGATGAAATTCGGTATATTAGGGGCAGATAAAGAATAATATTTATACCTGTTGTTAGTTCCATTTTTATTGGTATGTATACGTGACAAAACAAGTTCAATTGAGTTGTAATCTATCATGAAGATCTTTGTACAATTGGACTGATTTTTGGCTGTTGTGCATCAGACATACGTTCGTGGTGCGTTCGTTGCAGTGTTCGAACGATTGTCGTTAGTGTTGCGTTCGTTATTTGGTTCGAACATGTGGCGTTAGTGGCACGTTCTCCATTGGGTTCGAACGAGATCATTCCAGAGAGCAAACGTTCGAGGCACGTTCTTGTTAGGTTCGAACGGGATCATTCCAGAGAGCATCCGTTCATTGTGCGTTCGAGTGGCGTTCGAATGAGTCTTTCCAGTAGGCGTGTGTTCGTACATCGTTCGAGTAAACGTTCGAACGACAGACGCATCTGAACGTGTTTTTCAGCATTTCACCTTGAAAAACTCTATCTTTTCACCCTACCTATAAATATAACATGTATCTGCCATATCCGTTAGTTGAAGCATATTTTCCTTGAGCCAAAATCTCTCAAAGCTTTCAACCTTTATCGAATCCACCATTGAATACTCCTTCATCTTCTTATCTTCTTCATTAATGATGTGATTCCCTCTTTGATAAACATTCAACACAACTTAACTAAAAATTCTCAATCCTTTAGAGTTCTTTAGGAGGAAGTTTGGTAGTCGGAGTTCCGACGTCAGAGGTGATACAATCTACTCAGATACTTCGGAGGTTCTGAAGAAAATCGTGGGTCGCGGGCTTGAGGAGTTGCCTTGAGTTCTTGCAGTATTGAGGTACTTGAGTCGGTGAAGTTGTCACCATATGTCTTGACCTTCGCTGTAAGTTTTTCTCTATATAGTGGATTGGGCTGGTAGCCGATATACCCATAGTGGTTTTTTACTCGCACGAGTTTTCCACTTCGTCACCAAAATTATTGTGTTGATTTTGTATGATTGATTTTATTTTCCGCAATTTATATTTTGCTTTGAATTGATATTGTGGATTTTATTATTGTTGGATATTGTGGTTGCATGTTGAATTTCCATAGACACATTAATTAGGGCTTGTCTTAGTTAATTGTGATAAATTCCGCATAGGATCAGAACCTAGGCTAATCGCGAATTTTCACCCGTTCAAAGACAGAACGAATACATATATTGATATTTCTGTTTAAATAGAAGTAAAATTCTCGCGTGAATAAGAATTTGTACAGAACTAAGGAGCTCAGTATATTAGTACCAGATATGGGTAAAATTTCGGTACTTATTGATTGAACGGGCCAACTTAAATATTGACACTGGACAATCGCCTTGTTTAATCCAAA
The DNA here is from genome assembly GCA_019454045.1 of Zanthoxylum bungeanum. Taxonomy (NCBI): domain Eukaryota; kingdom Viridiplantae; phylum Streptophyta; class Magnoliopsida; order Sapindales; family Rutaceae; genus Zanthoxylum; species Zanthoxylum bungeanum. The sequence continues at coordinate 44,224 of SKCR01033471.1, read as the reverse complement.
AATTTATTAAAATATATTTTTTTAAAATTAATGAAAAATTTAATTTATTATTAATCAAGTAATTTTAATTTGTCCTTAAGGTGTGTGGCTTGGTGATATAGGGTTCAGGATTTCACATCGAGGTCCTGAGTTCGAATTCAGAGAGTGCATTTTTTGTAAGAGCCTTGGACAGTCGGAGGTTTTATCTGCTCCGTTTAAACCTGTAAACAATAATTTGACAGTGGAATTTCCAACGATTCCAAACAAAAAAAATCATATTAAAGTTATGAATATATATTTAATAATTTGTGTGAAAATTAAATTTTGTCGGGCTGCCGTGACTTGCGTGATGAATCAAAAGTAACTCTTCATGAATCTCTAGAACTTGTCATTTTCTAGCAAGCTGGCATTGAATTGATCAATTTTGTCCTCACTAGTCACATGATTGCACACCCCCTAAACCCTAACCATGGTTCACTCAATACCTAACCATGATCATTTCTTTTTCTTTTTTAATTTAATTTAATTTTTTTTAGTCACAACAAACTACTAGTCATATCATAATTGGGATTCATTGAGACTTATTTATAAAATAAATACTGATAATTAATTTAATATCCTCTTTTTTTTCCTCCACAAAATGGCCCCATCTATCTTATGATTAATCAACTACATATCTCACTAACCTAAGCTCTTGTAATGGGTAGATTTAATAATAACAATGACCTAATTGATTGATTAATTACTTTAGCTTTTAAATTTGACTTGGTTGGTTTGGATAAGAATTATGCATACTCATGGATTTGTTACTATCATATCAAGACTATCATGAGCTATATTATGTCTCATTTTCCACTCTCGGATTTTCTTATGACGCGATATAAAGTAAAATTTTTCAAATTTTTACGGTAAATATAAAAATACTCCTATAATTAATTATGACACAATTTAAAGTAAATTTTTCAAGTTTTTATGGTAAAAATAAAACACCTCATATCTTCTTTCAATTAACATTTGAATGGTATTAGTGTAAAATCTCATAAAAAATAATTTTTAACTATAACAGAACTAACAACAAAGGTGTCTTGAGATACTTTTTAAAATATATAGACTAAATAAATATTTAAGCTAAAATATAGAGACTAAACAGATATTTACCCATATTTTGTTTGAATTGAACAAAATCATTTGAAAAATCTTGCTTAAATCGATTTTTTTTTTCAGATTAATTTATTTAGGATCTTCAAAAAATGAACCAAATAACATACATACATACATATATATAGTATTTTATAGTGCTTTTTAATTCGACTTGACAAAGTATTGAAACTATCATTATCTTTTAACTTAAATAAGTTACGAGATCCCTCATTGGATCCTAACAGATACACATATTTACGAAATTTCCACCTTTACATAGACCCGGCCGGCGGTTCGGTTCCGGTTCGGAACCGAACCGAACCGGCCGGTTTCCGGTGCCACAAGTGTGGAACCGGAAAGTCGAACCGAACGGTTCGGTTCGGTTCGGTTCGGTTCATTTTTTTTAATTAATTAAAATAAAAAATGAGAGGAGTCAAATCATTAAATAAAAAAAATTTATTAATTAAAAAAATGAGATTAAATTTATAAATAAAAAAAAATTATTACATTGAAGAGCTTGAGCTTAAATTTTTTAAAATTTAAGTTGCCTACGTATCCTCCAAGGGTGAGATGAATCAAAGCTCACGTAGTTCCATTACAAGTTTAAGACATATCCCCTTTGTAAATATAATTTTACATTTATCAATCATTATTATCAGTTGATCCTTCGGCTCCGGGTCCGCAGCTTCCGCTTGCACTTGTTGCAGAAGCATTGCCATTATCGAACAAATCTTCAAAATCATCGGGGGCATCTTCTTGTTGTCTCAGATCAGCTCGAGTCCAATCATTCACACAAGTTGTTGCTTCTAGAGTGCTTGGATGTAATGAAGATCGCCTAGCTTCCAATATATTACCTCCCAAGCTGAAGGCTTGCTCAACCGCAACGGTGGAAATAGGTGCTGCCAATATCTCTTTAGCAATAATAGATAAAACATGATATATATTTTGATGCCGGTTCCACCATTCAAGATTTTAAAATTTTTACTGCATAAACTTTCATTAGAAAACTCAAAATTTGTAGATAAATAATTATCTAATTCAGGGTTATTAGTTGTTGTCGTATCCATAGATTTTTTATTTCGTTGTAATAACCAACGATCCCCTGCGCTAAGTCTTGGTTGAATTACCGGTTCGCTACTACTAGACTGACCTATTGTTCCTAAGTTATATCTTACAATATAATCATTAAATAAAATAATTAAATCACTTTTTAAATTCGTCATTATGCTCGTAATATCAATGTCATCTAATATTCCTAAATAACCATAGTAAGCTTGTAAACCACCATTCAAACCTTCTAATTTAAATCTAGGATCAAAAACAGCAGGAATAAGATAAAGTAAATGAATTTCTCTAAAATAATTCAACCATTTTACCTTCATAACAGTAATGGCTTCGAGCAAAACAATATCATTAGGGTTGTCACTGTCACATGTTCATCGAGAGTGCCAACAATATTCAAACTTTCAAGAAGAAATAAATGTGCAGTGGGATAATAAACACCACTAAAAACTAAAGTAGCATCATTAAAAACTCTTAAAATATCTAAAATTCTTTCACAAATATCCCATTGACTAGGATAAGTGTGATATTTTGAACATGTTGAGAAAAAAAACTACATAATACATCTTTGTATTGAAGTGCTTGACATAAAAGAAAATAAGTAGAATTCCAACGTGTTGGAACATCTCTAGAAAATTTAATCGGTTTAATACCATTTATTTTACAAAACTTGGTCCTTCCCTCCTAACTTGAGAATATGACCAAATACAGTTAAGTGCCGGTTTTAATAGGATCAAGGAAATGAGATAATAATTTTAGACCGTCTTGCACACATAAGTTTAGGACATGACATGTACAACGAATATGAAAAAAATCGACCCCCTAAATTTGGTTGACATATTTTTTTAAATCATTGATGGATGCAGTATTTGCAGATGCATTATCAAATCCAATTGTTAAAATTTTTTTCTCCTAAACCATATTCATCAAAAATTACCTTCATCATTCTATAAATATTATGTGCAGTATGTTGGTCATCAAAACTCTAAATGCAATGAGTCGTTTTTGCATGGTAAATGATGCATCAATCCAATGACAAGTCACACCCATGTATGAGTGTGTTTGCCAATGGTCACTCCAAATATCAGAACATATAGAAATACGACCTTTCATTTCTTTAAATATTTCATTTAAAATAATTTTTACCATCTTTATATAATTTGAAAATATGACGTTTTGTTGTGTTTCGAGTCATTCTACATGCAGCAGGGTTTAAAGCATTATGCACGTAATTAGTAAAATGAAGTTTTTCACCAAAGCTTAAAGAAAGATGTGCCATACATGTTAATTTCGCAAATTCTTCTCTATTTTTGCATCAGAATATTTAAATAAATCTACACTACTCGTACCTCTACTAGATGATGCGTACCTGGCCATTTGAGTCTGCGTCGTATCAATGCCAAATTCAACCAAATGATGTTTCTCCATGTGCTTGATCATATTTCCGTATCCACCAGAAAATTTATAGATAACCCCACAATAGTTGCAAATTGCTCATTGTGACCATCGTCTAGGCGTTCCAAATTAAAATGAATTTGAAAATATCGGAGGACCGAGCCTTAACTTCTCTTCTCCGTGATTGTGCACTGACACTGGGGCCGCTCTCTTGGGTCGGCATATTTGACATTATGTTCTCGGATGAGCTTGCCATTTGAATAATTGCGATGCGAATGCCGAATGTGATAACATTAATTAACAACTAAAATAAGAGAATTGTATTGAAGTAAGATTGAGAATAAGAGATTTATAGAAAATGAGAGAGTTGAGAAATTGGTGTGATGAAATTATGAAAAATGAATCCTATTTATAGAATTTTAGAATTTTTTTTGATACCAAAAATGCCCCTAAATATAACCGTTTTATTACCGTTATTAGGGGTACATTAGTAATTTTTATTTTATATAATAAAAAAATTTTATAATTTTATTTATAATTTTTTTTTTTGGCAGGGAGCCGTTGGCAGGGAGCCAAACGGCTCCCTGCATCCCCCAACGGCAGTAGCCGTTGGGGGAATAACTATAGGCCCCCGAACGGCTACTAGCCGTGGGGGCCTTAGGGTTCCTGTTGGAACCCTACGGTTCCAACAGGAACCCGACGGTTCCAACCGGAACCGTTCGGTTCCGGTTGGAACCGTCCGAACCGGTGGAACCGTACGGTTCCACCGGTTCGGACCGGTTCGAGTTGGGGTGGAACCCCAACCGAACCGGTCCCATTCCGGTTCGGTCCGGTCGGTTCCGGTTCCGAACCGGAACCGTGCCGGGTCTACCTTTACATATGTGTTGGGATGGCAAAATCAAAATATGAATTTTTGGATATTTATTTACCATCCATACCCTATATCTTTACTATTCTAAATATACCATTGCCATCAAAGGGTCTCTTTTGCATTTTTTTTTCTTGTGATTAACTTACTATATCATAGGACTAGGGACGTAATATGGAATAAATTTAAGGGACGATTATTTTTTAGCGTCATTAAGTGTGGGCTAAATTTTATATTTCCAGAGGGTTAAATTTCAGAATTAATGTGGGCCTAGGTATGGGTAGCTAAGCCATGCCTACTCTTCGATATATAGTTTTTTTTTTGTAATAAATTTATTTAGTTGTAATAATTATATATTTTATTTTGTTTATTGTGTTATTTTATTTCTAATTTTAAAATTTATATTCACCAATTCTTATTAAGAAGTTGTAAAATCAAGTCGGATCCATAATTTCTATATGACCATTAGATTTAAATGTGAATTCTTGATTGAATATGAGAAATGCGAATTTAGGTTGTTAAATTTTATTCTAATTATAAAAGAAAGATAAAATTGAGGTGGCAAAGCCACAACCTGCCGCAAGCACCACTAGAAAGGACAAAACGCATTAAATTCCAAAAGCTTCATCAAATAAAAAATCTCCACAACTTCAACCAATCAAAATCCAGCACGTGTAAAGCCGCCGCTTCTCACTGCCACCTGCCAGTCACCACTTATACGTGGCACTCTCCCATTGACTAGTCATCATCGAGTAGGAGATTCTTCAAGTTGACAAAAGAGTACATAATAATTAAATAAATCAAATACAATTTTTTTTATGAGCTTGAAAGATTATATATACAGAGATAAGGTGACCAAATAATGCATAGAGTGAAACACACAGTGAGGCCACCCAAATAATTAAAAAAAAAAAAAATTTGTGTTTTGAGCTTCAGCTTCAGTTTTTGAAAATTGTGTTTGATAAAATTTTCTCTTTAATTTTTCCCCCTTCTGTAATTCCCCTACTTCTCTGAATCCCTTTCTGTCATCCTCTGTCTTTCAATATCAAAACTTGTGTTTTGAAGGTGAAAAATAATTCATTTTTGAAATTTAAACAAGCCCACAAGGGTTGTTTTTGAAAGCCAGGTGATTCCAGATTGAGATCCAGGTTCTTTTTTCAATTTTTAGTTCTTAATTTCATCAACTGAGAGGGTTGATTTTTGTTCCCTCAAAAGTTTTTTTTTTCCCCTTTAAAATCTACCTGTTCTTTAGTTTTGGTAAGAAACAGGGTTTTGCTTTTTGTTTTTTTGTTTATATTAAATCTTGTGAAATATTATGGCTACAGCTATGGATATATACAATAGCAGAAGCATATCAGATCCTTTTAGGGAAGAGTTGATGAAAGCACTTGAGCCTTTCATGAAAAGTGCTTCTTCCAATTCTTCAACTTATTCTTCTGATTTCTCTTCTTCTTCTTCTTCTTACTCTCCAATCACTTCTTCAGAATCCAACTTTTTTTACCCTGATAATTACTTTTGCTCATCATCAAATATGACCCCTATGTTTTCTCAAGGGTTGATGGGTTTTGAGCAGCAACCAATTAGCCCTCTTGGGTTAAATCATCTCACCTCTTCCCAAATTCTCCAGATCCAAGCCCAAATCAACTTTCAGCTGCAGCTGCAGCAGCAGCAAGTAGCTTCTCTAGCCACAAGAGCATCATCCATTTCAAGTCCAAAAAACAACATTCTTAGCCCAAAAGCTGTCTCAATGAAGCATGTCAGCAACACCCCAATTGCAAAACCAACAAAGCTTTACAGGGGAGTGAGACAAAGGCATTGGGGCAAATGGGTTGCTGAAATAAGACTCCCCAAGAACAGAACCAGGCTTTGGCTTGGGACCTTTGACACAGCTGAAGAAGCAGCTTTGGCTTATGACCAAGCTGCTTATAAGCTAAGAGGAGATTTTGCAAGACTCAATTTCCCACACCTCAAGCACCAAGGAGATCATGTTACTGGTGAATTTGGTGATTACAAGCCTCTTCATGCCTCTGTTGATGCAAAATTACAAGCCATTTGCCAAAGCTTGGCTATTAACAACAACAGCAGCAGCAGCAAGAAGAAACCAACAAGCAAGCAGCAGCAGGCCGAAACAAAGCCAGTGTTGGCACCAGCTGACATAAAGATTGAGAACACGTCACCAGATCACTCATCTGATGCTGGCTCATCATCACCAGAATCTGCCATATCATTCTTGGACTTCAATGACACCAATTGGGAATATGAAATGGAGACTCTTGGCTTGGAGAAATACCCTTATGTGGAAATTGATTAGAAAGTCTTTGTTTTTATATAATCTTGCTATATTTTCTAGGTGTTTTTTTTCCCCTTCTTTTTTGAGTCTAATAGTGGCATCTGCAATGAAATTTTTGACATTTGCAGAGTTGCTACTGAGTCTTAATCTAAGAGTTTAATTATGGAGTCATGTTAATATGTAGGTGCTATGTAATATCTCCAAATTGGTCAGGCTTGTGTTTTTGCTTCCATGCTTTGACTATGGAGATTTTGCTCTTTTTTTTTTTTTTTTTTTTTCCCAATTTAAGTTGTTATGGTTGTGTTTTGTAAACATTTTCAGCTTTTGAATATAACTTATGTTTATGTACTTGCTTTTTATTTTTGTGTAAAGCATTGTTGTGAGAAAAAAAGAATTTTTCTTGATGAAGAAGGGAAAGATTGTGAGAATTTTTCTTATATAAATCTCACTTACCTTCTTATTATCCAATACTAACTCAACTCTCTACTGGATCATAATCCTAAATTTCTAATATATCCACATCAATTTCTAATATATGTTTAATGATCAAAACATATGTTATTATTTTATTAAAATTGTAAATTTAAATTCTTAATTTCCTATCTATATCATTTCATAAACTTGGGAGAATTTTTACTATTAGCTTCAAATCTAAAAGAAAATTACATTTTAATACAAAATTACACAACTCAAAACCACCATAAATTAATGTATGAATGGAGCAAAATCTAAGAATCTAATAATAATTATTGTGAGCGAAAATAAGTTGTCTAAAGTCACAATATGGACTCCAATGCATTAATAGTCCAAAAAAATATATTTTTCAATGTGATTTTTTTAACACACATTTTTATTTGGAAACGTTGAAAATTTCGTTGCCAAATCATTCTATTCGGTTTTAAACGGAGCAAATAAAACCTCTGACTGCTTCAGGTTCTTAAAAAAAAATACAACCACACACTCAAACCCAAGTCCTCACAACCAAGTCCTAGGAAAAAAAGATTATGAATGCCATATGGTAATAAAAAAAAAAATTGGACGTTCGATATACTGCACCAATTTCATTAAATTCTTGCTATGTATTTATAAATTAATTACGAAAAAGTTAATGCACGTGAAGATAGTTCTGACCCCGAACTGAACTGCAAATCGAACAGGAACTGAATCGGATCAGGATCAGAACCGAACCGATTAATGATTTGGCAGATCCAAACTAAATCGGAATTGTCGAAGAATCAATTTGGTTTCAATTCTCCAAAATTTCAAGAACCGAACTGAAACCGCCAGCTGAACCGAACCGAAACCAAACCTTGGGGAACTGAATCAATGAACCGAACCGAAACCGTCCCAACCGAACCGCCGTTGCAATTGCAACAGTTTTGACCGTTGCAAACCCATAATATTTTTTTCCTATTTTTCTATATCTATAAATTCTTCATATCTTAATTCATTTTTTCACATTTCAAGTTTCCAACAATTTATTTTATTTCATATCTCAATTTATTTATTATGAATGTTTAAATAAACAAGTAGATGTTAATAAAATAATTAGCGATCTTCGAGCTGATATATTTATACTATATAATGAATTTTATTCATAATTTGGTGAGAATGCCTTAACATCTTCCCAACATATTGAAGTTGAGCAATCTAGTTCAACAATGTCTAGAGGAAAATCCTATTCATGGGAAAAAAAAAACAACTAAGGGTAACAAGTGCCGCAACCGAATTTGATGTTTATCAAACAACTTCATTTGAGATTGGTGATAGTACATGTACAACTGCAAACTTTAACATTTTAGAATAGTGGAAGCAACACGCTAGATAATTTTCAACCTTAGCATTAATTGCTAAGGATATTCTAGCATCCCGAGTATCAACACTAGATATTCTAGATAATTTTCAACCTTAGCATTAAGCAAGCGTTTAGTGCTAGAGGGAGTATATTGGATGAGACTCGGTCAAGCATGAGCTCAGAATCATTGGAGGCCTAAATATGTCTTGAAGATTGGTACAAAGTTAAGTGTGAGATCCAAGAAAATATTAGAGAAGGTAATGATTATTTAATCGACTTAACCGTGGAAACTCAGCTAACGACAACTGAAACCACTGGCAGCGAGTAGCCGATTAAGAATTAAATTCAATTTCAATTATAATTATTATATAGTGAATTGTAATTCTGTATTATGTATACAATAAAATAAATTTTGTCAAATCCATCATTTTTTCAAATCCTTAGACTTAGAAACTTGTTCCGGAACCGATCCCATAAACGGTTCCGAAATCGATTCCAGAAATGGTCCTAAACTGGTTCGGGAACCGGAACTGAAATGGAACCGGAACCCAACGAAACCATATATTATACAGTTCGATTCCGATTTCACCTTCGATAAAACCGCGAACCGCCGATTCGACTCAAAAATCGAACCGTATTCAGGGCTACGTGAAGAAGATTTGATGGAGGGGAGCAATACACCGAGAATATCTAATACTATTTCACAACGGAATTAAATCTAAATGAATCATTAGCAAAGTTGATTATGTGCTCAATTATGTTGAAAGTTGCTTCTTTGATTTTAATTCAGCAATCTACATCTTCTATGAAATTATGCAAAATTTTCCTCTTCAAATGTCAATTAAAACTGACCCAGGGCCCATTCTGTCCATCAACGAGGAAAAACAAACACACATACAGACAAACAAACAAACAAACACGAAATAATTTACAAAAATCTATAGATCGTAGGCGTATTTTACAAAATGCGAATTGGAACAATACACAATGGATTATTGTAAAACAATATTGAATTATTTTTTATATCAAAATAGTGTGCGATTGCTCCTTTTTTTCCCTTAAAAAAATTGTGAATTTTGATTTAGATTCATGACACAATTTATTACATGGTTTGTCATGAGTAAAAAATCAGGTATGGATTTGAGACGATTTTTTATTCTGAATCTTGACTTTTTACTTAAAAATTCTCAATCCCAAATGAGTTCCATGATCCTGAATAGTTTGGTTTGGGTTTTAGGACGATTTTTTAATCATAAATGTTGAATTTTTACCTAAAAATCCACTCTCAAATGGGTTTCATAATCCTGAACCATTCGATTTGAGGTTCGGGATGTTACGAGTTTTGTTGATGTGACTTTAAACCCTAATTCAAGAAACAATTCAGCTTAAGCTAAAGATTCTTATGTATAATTAAATGTCCATATAACCCTAAAAATCTTGAATCGTGAATCTTTTCTTAAAAATCTCGAATCATGATCGGAATTCGGGATTTTGAGTTATTTAATCTTAAATTTGGAATGATTTTTCTTCCTGATTCAAAACCTAAAACAAGATTCTGGAGGATTTTTTTTTATCTCGAATACATAATCGAGATGAGACCAAAATTGACAAATTCCGATCTTCCCCGAAGGATTGCTATCTCTACTGTAAAATAGTCTTGTATAAATTTGCAATAAAAATAGACGTTTGCAAGATTTTATTATTATATTGGAATTCTAAAATTTATATCCCCTCTCAAAGGAGGGATCAAATTCTTTATTAGACGAAAAAAAAACAAAAAAAAAAACAAAAAACAAAGAAGAAAAACATGGTATCTTATCTTGATGCGCTTGAGATAAGGAATTTTGAGGCCACCACTCCCTAAAAAAATAAAGCTATCAAATATTATTATTCTTTCTTGTAAGCAAACAAAGACATGTTCACATTGCCCAATTAAAAATGGAGGAAGAAAGTGAGTATGATAAATCCATTATTGGGCCATGAGGAATCCTTCCAAATCTTAGCACAATCTATATAATAACCATTCGTTCTCTTTTATCTTTTTCATAGTTTTTATTTTTCTTTTTCTTTTTCTTTTCCATGATATAATATCATATGATCTTAGAATTTTCAAAGAAATATTGATGATGTTACCTTAAAATTTTGCCAAAGAGCATCCTTCAATAAGAGCCCAAAAGTTATGTGAATGTGAACGGGTACTGATGATAAAACTTGCATTTCTAAAAAGCAATGATTCAAATCAAGGATTCCATGAATTGTGGAAGGATACTAAAGTGATCAAAACCCCATGCAGGTGGCCATTTCACTTTACAGGTTTTGTTGATGTGGCTTTAAACCCTAATTCAAGAAATAATTAAGCTTAAGGTAAAGTATAATAAATAAATGTATTATGTCATGTCACTATATAACTATAGATATAGCTTTAAAGCCATGCGCAAAGAGATTATTGATTCCTTATAGAAATGAATCGATGCATGTAGTTTATATTGTAAGATAAATAATGTGCGATGGGTTTCATGTGATGCACACGGAATAATATTAGTGGCTATTGTTGAGTTATGTCCCGTGTTGACGGTGTTTTTCGTTTCAGGGGTAATTCGGGAAATCTACTCATCGAATAAACATTTCCCAAACAGTGAATTTGTTTGGTTAGTTATGAACCAAAGTAAACTTGACAAGCAAACAGAAAATCACAGAGAATACAAAGGTTTAACGTGGTTCGGCGGTGAGTGGCTCCAATCTACTTCCACGGGAGCAAAGAAGAGAAATTTTATTATGAGTTCGAGTAAAAGCCTACCAGTTTTCTCTCTCTATTACTAAGATTTTTAGAATTCTTTTACAAGTTGTGGAATGTAAAAAATGCTAACCCATAAATCTGAGTTTTCAACCCCGTTATATAGGCTTCTAAATTCACTATGACACCAACTCGTGACTTAGCTCATGTCAGCCTGTCACTTGACCGGCGTAAACACACACGTATAACGCAAGCGTACGTATCGTTCAAGTAGTATAAAAAGTATCGATCCCACGAGGACTTAAAACCTTATCTATAATTTTTATGAGGTTAACTGTTTACTGGTATCTAACAGATTGATTTGATTTGGTTGGAAAAAAGGCGATGATTCTAATTTAAAACAAGTAAATAAATTTTTGCTTAAGTGAAATGATGAAAAATTCAATTTATAAAAACTATCCAGGGTTGTGACTTATTTCAATATTATTTAAAAGATGAAGTAGTTATCCTATAGTTGGGTAATATATCAATTTAATAACCTGGAACACTAAATTATGTAAAAGCCTCTTCCGATGGTCAATTACAAATATCCAATTTAACCTAATTGAACCATATGTCTATGTCAACCAAATTATCTGGATTCATTATGATTAAGTTCCAATTATGGCTACCCCCGCCTGACAGGTATATTCATATCCTGTAAGGAAATCTATTAAAGGGTTATCTATCCTCAAGGAAGATCGTGGGCTATTGAGTCTAAGGTCTAAAACTTAAAATCCCTATGTCTAGTTCATTTTAAGTTTACCTAATCAATTTTATTAATGGCCAGTTAATAAAAAGGCTTTAAGATTAAGACTCAATAAATAAATCTTTAAATTACCCAAACTATAATCTAACCCTTATAAACCGGTTAAATTGAAATTCATCACAACCCTAGATAACTAACTTAGCTACGACACATAATTAAGGCTAAAAACTTAAAAGACTTAAAATAAAATTGCATAAAGTAAATGCGGTAAAATAAATGCTGAAAGTGAATTAAAATAAAATTGCTAAGGTAAAAGGAATTACTTCTACTATATACTAATTAGATTTCTCCCATAATATAATATAAGCTTTGCAAAATATTACCAACCAGCCATATAGGCGGTATCTTGATTTAATCAGTTTAAAAACAACCAGCCATAAAGGCGGAATCATTTTAATATAAACCAGCCATAAATGCGGAATGAAAACAACCAGCCATAAAGGCGGAATGAAAACAACCAACTATAAAGGCGGAATCAAAATAACCAGCCATATAGGCGGAATTAAATTACCCACCGACCAATCAGGCGGTATCCTTATTAAGTCCAATTTAAAACTTTGAATATATTATAATTATGGGAGAATAATCTAAGAAGCAATAGTAAAAGAATTACCTTTTACCCTAGCAGAGGGAAGTTACCTCCTCATGGATGAATAGTAAAAACTGTAAAATAAACAAAGTAACTTATTATTATTACAGAACGTAATTAAAAATTACAAAACTAATTAAAAGAACTTAGAGAGAGAAGAACTCCCTAATTACATCGAATTAGTGAGAGGAAATGGTACAACAAAAACTGAAATCTCGAGCTCTATTTATAGGCGCGGATGGGGGTCTGGCGTCGCGACGCTAAAGGGCTGCGCGTCGCGATGCCCGCTACAGTGACACGTGTCACTTGCTGATTTGTCGGCTCAGATTCTTATCCGATGACGTGGCACTGTTCATGACGTCATTGCTTACGTCACGCTGAGGGTGATTGTCGGCAGCGTCAGATCACGACACGTGGCACGGCGCACGTTAGCAAGGCCGTTGGGATGTCGACACGTGGCATGGCGTAAGATAGCATAGATGATGATTGTCGGCACCGTAGGATGATGACACGTGACAGGCGCACGTTAGCAAGTCTTCTGCGATGGTGACACGTGGCACGGCGCACGTTAGCAAAGTCAACTTTTCAGATTCTGACCCGTTGACCCGGCGCACTTTAGCAAAGCCGGCGCATGCTGGGCGTCGCGGCGCGCTGTTGTCCAGCGTCGCGATGCGCAAATGACGAAAATATCCCTGTTGACGCATTTTTGTCCGGTTTTGCCCCAAATTGCCTCCAGTGATGTCCAAACTTTATTTATCTGTAAAATAACAATAAAACATATCAAAACGTTCATAAAACTCGAGAAACAATACAAAACATTAGGTCAAATGAGTGGGAAGAAGTGATATAAATACCACTCATCATCACTATCGCCCATGCTCCTCTTTCCCAACTGCTCTACAAACAGTAACTTTGGCTTTCTGACTCAACCACCATCTGTCAGCAAAAAGTCATCATTCCCACCTTTATCCTTTGCTATACGCTCTGCCCATGTGACAACCTGCAATTTAACCACTCCCACATTGTTCCATGTGTCAGAATGGAAGTTTCTGACAAACTCCCGTCATATCAGCCTTCTGGAGGCTCAAACTCTCATGTGAGGCTTACATCATTCAAATATAAGTACAAGATATTGAAATCCCGACCTCGGTCCCCGGGTCAGTATGCCAAGAGGAACATCGTTGTATACTCTTCCTTGCTTCTTTACTAGATCGGGTCGGTAGTCATGGACCATCTCGGGTCAGCTTTCACAGATGCTCAAGTTCAATCGGATTTGATACCTCTCATCAGGTCGGGTTGGTATCCCAACCTATCCTCCTCAACTGGCTCTTCCCTCAGGCATCCATCTGTATCTCGAGCCCATTTTCTAAACTCTTATCATCACAAGGGCCTTGGACCATCTGTTAAGTGCAAACCCCATTATACCCCTCTTCGGGATTCAGAGTTACACGGGCTGAAAATCACCATCAATATCTATCACATAGTTCTCGGTATCAACGAGTTGGTAAGTTGATATCGGAAACTATAATAAAGGTATATATTCCGCCCATGTCCTCGGATCTTAACTCGTGAATATCCATACTGCCACGTCCTTCGGGTCATGAAGGTACAAGTATCACCAAAGATTCATTTTTCTGTAATGATTGCCTTTTCACCTCTAGTTGAAAGATCTTTCTAAGGCTTCTAAACCGCCTCTAAAAAGTTGTGAAACCTTAATGGCCTTCCTTAAATGCTCGTCACATCTTTCCAAGGCTCATTTTCGCTTTGTCTTCCCGAGATGCCATGTGTATTGCACTCATGGCTTGAGCCCCAAAACCAAGAACAATTGTGTCCTACCCAAAAAGTAGCTTCAATCTTGGCCTTTCATTTGAATTCAATGTCCGAGATCCCCTTTACACACGTCACCGATCCCGTGCATCCGTTCCAATCTGACAGACAGAATCAACTTGAGCTGTCTATTTAAAGGCCACTCCACTCCAAGCCCTTCTTTACCACTTCATCTTCTCTAAAAAATCCTCAGAACGTCTATGTTCTGTGCAACTTCGAGCCCTCAATAGCTTCAAGCATTTCCCAACATCACTCCAAGCTTCACAAGTAAGTAATTTACTGACTCTTCTTCTTGTTTATGTTTTATGTTTGCAATAATGGAGGTGGCTTGCTGGCATGGTCTGTTTGTGTTTTTAATTGATGTTCTGGGGGTTTACTTTTGTGCTAATGGAAGTACGATAGGTGGGTTTACTTATGCGGGTGTGTTTTTTGATTTTAAATGCATGTTTAGGTGTGTTCTCTCTGGGTTTTTGTTAGAGATAATGGAGTATATATTTCTGGGTTCTTTGTGGGTGTATTTTCCTTGGTTGTGCTATGTAAATTTACTGTTTTGTCATTGTTAGGCTGCTTAGAGTCTTTTTAGGGTTTTCCATTTGGTAGGAATGACGAGACAATTACCCTAAATTTAGTGTGAACTCCACTAACCATAAAATTAATTATAATTATGAACTAACCTTCCATCTCGGGTCCTGCCTTGACAGGATTGTCAGACTCGGAGACTTCCTCCTCTACTCCCCTCGATACCTTACCTTCTACTGTGTTGCCCACGAGCGAGACGGTCCACAGCTCAAGATGAGAAAGTCCTGATGACTATGACACCACATCGACCGCATCTGAAGAAGAGAATCAATCCTACCATAAGAAGGTTGCCTTGACCCGAGCCAAGTCATCACCAACTTGACTTCGTAAATCTTGACATAGATCGAGTTTCGACAATAACCGAGGTCGACCTACAACAACTAAAGGAAAGGTTCGACATCCCGGAGGCCATCAGCGTACACGTCCCCACTAAATGGGATCAGGTGAGTCGACCCTGTGAAAAATAAGTGGCGCAGTGCACGATCTTCTTTGACATTGGGTTGTGCTTGCCCATGCAAAAGTACTTCGCAAGGATGCTGAAAGCCATGAACTTAGCCCCGTGCCAGCTGAACCTGAAGGGATGGAGGTTACTGGTCAACCTCTATATGATTTGGAGCCAAGCCGGGCTGAGAGAGCCGACCATCTTTGAACTGAAAAGGCTGTACATGATGAATGCCAACCCAAAAGAATACACAGGTTGGTATTACCTTTCCACCCATGCCCGGAACCCCCACATCATCACCAATCTCCCAGCCACTAATAAAAATTTTAAGGCCAAGTGGTTTTGGGCCAAGGGTGTTGGGATTTATGTCCCAAAGCTTCATGTATTGTAAAACAGAATTGATTATTGTAATAATAATAAATACATTATTCGTTTTATCAAAGTTATTTGATTTATATCGCATATTGTCCAATTGTCTTGTTTACCTTGATTACTCTTGTACCTTCAGACTTAGTGTATGTTTGATGCATAAGAAGATTTAAATCTAGAGTTAGTAATCTAAATAGTCTATAAAGAGCAACCAAAGAGGGTATTTTGTTTGTGGTTTATCTATAGTTGCGGTCCATTCCATACTTGTATGACAACCTTGATCCGAGATCATTCATGTAGTGACATGGGAATGAAGACACCTTATATAATGAGATCATATATGATTGAACTCAGATAAATACAAATTTCTTTTAATATCTGTTAACCAAAGAAATTCATTTTATCTACTAGATGGTCATATATGGATTTGATCTTAATCCTGAGTGTATTACGAACTTCTGCATGATAAACTATGTCCTTTGATTTACTATGGTGAGGTTGATGTAGCAGTCTCGACCAATAACTACGTATTTTGGGGATATGGTTGGTGTGTAGCTGAGAATATTTTACATAGATATGGAATTCACTCCTTACGAGAAACAGAAGAATATCTTTTTTAACAGTTGATTTGGGACTTGAACAGTTTGAGCGCACAACTTTGCTATTATGAATAGAAATTTTTATATTCATAATTGTTATGAATTAATTGTTCATTATAGGATCAATGGTGCTTAAGAGACAAAATATTTAGAGGGTTTAACAGACTTTTCACCCGGCTCTATTTATGAGATATTCGTGAAGGGCTATATCCATATGTAATGACTATATCGATGGACACCGAAGTTGTTCGATTTATTTTATCCATCTACGGTAATGGGAGTTCAACTTCGAGTTTTTAGTGGAATAACACGGAGTTAATAATTCGTAATATTTGATTAAAGAGTTTAATTGATATTTCAGAATTATTGAAGCTTGGAACTGTAGGTCCATTTAGTCCCCGTGCTAGCTCGATTAACTGTAGCAAACCTAATATAATTAGATTGTCTAATTATATGCTTATTTATATTATATATTAATATATTATTAATGAGATTAATAATATTTATTGTAACAAATGAAAACTCTGTTAAATTAGTTTAACTTAATGTTTTATAAAATTCTTTGATTATGAGATAATCAAATCTTGATTATGAGATCATCAAGTTAGTAATAATTATGAGATAATTACTACAACATAATGAATGTAATTTAATCATTATTGAGATAATGTTTTTATTTACCTTGGAGACAAAGCCATATGGCTTGCAATGCTCTCCAATTTATTATGTCTATTAGGTGGCTTATATACACCTAATAGTTTTGTCATTAGCTAATCCATTTTTATGCTTGGTATGGCCTCCACATTTATGTGTTTGCCATTGAAATAAAATATTGGATTCTTAACGACAAAGTCCTTATCTTTAACTTATCATTTCTTATGCTTTGGTATGACATTCACATTTTTGTGTTGGCCATTGCAAGAAAGCATTAGATGCTTAATGACAAAGTTAGTTGGCTTGTGTAAGAGAATATAATCTCTACCATTTCTCTCACTTCTAAAGTTAACATTTTGCATTCATTCACACAAGTGCATTTGAGAGAAAATATAGAGAATTCAAATATTCACAAGTGTTGTGAGAGTGTTTGAAATTTCAAAAAGCCAAACACCATTGTGACATCTTAATTCTCTAAATTGTTTAGAGATTTTGATATTTGTGAGTGAAGCCCACACTTCGGTTTGTTGGTTTCGAGTCATAGTTTGAAAGATCAAGTGGTTGATCCAAGCGTTGGACATCAAAGGATTGATTTCGGCTACTACAAAAAAGGGAGAAGGCAAAGAAAATTTTAAAGAGCCATACCGGAGTCGGTGCCCACACAAGCAACTTTCGCCGCGCTAAGGAAAGTCATTTCCTATAATTGGCATCGAGAGCATAATGTTGAAAAATTTTCTTAACCCTTCTCATTTTAGTTTTAATAATTTTATATGAGATATAGATTATTAAAATGCATGTTGTGATGGGTAGGCACAATTAGATTCATGAGATAAATGGTTTTAATATTCATGTGATGAATGTTTACTTTTGATTCATGTGATGAATGTATTGCGCTGATCGTTACTTTTTTCCGGCTCTTGTTTTTAGCATTGGAAATGTAAGACCATAATGTCATATTCTTTCAAGTGTTGTAAGTTTATTTTCTTTGTAATAAGTCATTTATGTAACCCTATTTGTAACTTGAAGCAGCCGATGACGCGAAGGACTTTTGACGGAGAAATTCCGTGAAGAACTCAACAACACTCCATGGAACAAGATTTGAAGACCAAATGATGTATTGGATTTATTGAACTAATTAGATTAGTATAGAAAAATAAGAGCCCGATCAACGCATTATGAAATGTGTATGTTTTTGCAATTTCCAGTCCTGGAAACTGGGTTGCGTCGCGACGCGCTACACATGCGAGATCTGAGGCTACTGCCTCGATCGCTTCACGACGCAGGTTACTTCGCATCACGACGCGACACAGAGCTGGTACTTTTCCAGTTTATGGTTTTCTAGGCGTCGCGACGCCCAACAGTTCGCGTCGCGATGCCCAAACCTAGGTAAATATGTATGTTTTAAATTGTTTAATAACATGTCATATAGCCTAGAGTGCCTACTTTTGCATTTTCACATGCCATAATATGTAGATATGTATGATATTCTAGTCATAAAATATGATTTTATGTAATTTAAATTTAAATAAGAATATGAGATGCATGTAAACGAATTAATAAGATTAATTGGTTTAAAGGTTTAAAAATTGCGAATTCAAGTTTTAGAAACAAATGGACCTTATGAGTACATTATTTTCCTTGGTATATCGGATGGAAACCCGGACGTAAATTCCATAGCCGATTCCGAATGGACGGTAATATGGTCTGCACTCGGGATACAATACCACATACCTTTGGAATAAATAATGTATTTTTATCGATTAAATGGTTTAATGACATTTGGTCTGTTAGTTGAATTCTAAATTTTAAAACCTATAAGTGGACTAATAATTTAAGAGTTAAATTGATTAGATCACTATAACAACTTGATTAAATTAGTTTAATTAAGTTAATTGGTTAGTAGAGACTAATCGGGATTAGTGAATAAAATTTTAAGAGTTAAAATTGGTTAGATCACTAATGTATCAACTAATATTAATAAAGTTATGACTTTATCCGAGCATAATCTAAGATTTATAAGATACTAGTGGGATAGAAACCTCATACTTCAAAATAGTGAGTGGAAGAATGGTATACTACAATATATCCCGCGATCTCCATTGTTATCCAGAATCATGAGATTCAATAGGCGCCTCGAGACGGCTTTGCTTTCGTCCCCTACGGATGGTGTCCTTTTTGGGTCAATATCAGGTTTGGATTGGATAGAAACTCTAGATATATCTGGTGATTTGACCTACCATACGGCATCAATTCACTAGTTAAGTCCAATGGTTCTGAAATAGTGTGTCACACTCACAAATGAATGATTAAGTTGTTAATCAAATCTTCATTGATCAAAATAATGGTAGTTGATTAATATAGGAATAAAAGTTATTTCAGATATATTAATCAATTGAGAATGTCTCAGTCTATCATGCGAATACTTGACCTACCATACGGTGGCACTTATTTGTGGGATGATAGATAACTGTGGCATAAAAATTCTTTTAAGTTTCTAATTCATTATGCATTGATCATGTATCATGTTTAATTTTATACTTAAATGTTTGACAGTTTTAATATGCGACGAATGAATGTTGAATGTGCGTTTATTATTTTTTCAGCCATGGCATCTGCAATTATCTCAATTCTCAAACAACAAGAAAAATTAATCGGGGATAATTATGTTAAATGGAAAAGTGACATGAATGTTATATTGGTCTGCGAAGACCTTAAATTTGTCCTAATGGAGGAATGTCCTCCTGAGCCAGCACTAAATACCGGTAGAGCTGTACGAAATGCCTATAATAATTGGATTAATGCTGATGAGAAAGCTCATATCTATTTGATAGCATCCATGTCTGAGAGTATCAGCCCAGGGACGTCAGATCGGTCTTCGGCTTCTTGCACCACCTTTTTTTTTTTATAGTTCCTAGCACCAACTCACAAACTCTGTTATACCGACAACTAGGGGGCAAATGTTAATAGTGATTTTAGGACCTTAGAAGATTTGAAGTGTGAAGAAGGGTATTAAAGAGATTTCACTTACCAAGATGGGGCCCAAGATCTATGTGAGGATGAAAGTCTAGACCCAGAGACGCCTAACCCGACCAATGAATCGGATTCGACTTTATTATCTTACCGACCCGAGGGTTCCAGTTTCGGCCTTGAGGCATGATAAAAGAAGTTCGGGACGAACTAGCAAAGGCGCAGTCATATACGCCCAGGGAGGATGATAATAGGAAGATACAAGTTAGAAGAAAATCATAACAATTCAGAAGCTATTTCTCAATATTTCTACATGCAAAAGGGGTCAATGCAGCTTGACATTTTTTAAGAGAAGATGAGGGGAGTGAAGGTTATTTTTGCCGACCCGACCTTTTAGTAATTGCGAGGAAAGACTTCACTTATTTTAGGACACCGACCCGATGATATGGGTCGGGAATGCAGCATTATACTCAGAGATGGTGGTTTGAGATTTTCAAGGATTGATGAGATAGGAGTAGGCCATCGGCTAATGGAATGAAAGAGAGCTTCAGGCTTATTGACTGACACACGCAACCGCGTGAGTGGTTGAAACGCAGGCTGACACATGGGCAAAACGTGTAGCAGTGGGCAAAGAGGCCGAAATGATGAGTTTCAGATAGCAGAGAGTAATTGTGTCAGGCAGTTGAGCTATAATTCGTAGAGTAATTGGGGATGAGAGTCTAGACAATGATGACAGGATAACGTGGCTGACATCACGAGTTGGTGTAATAGTGGAGTTTGACCTAGTATATAAAGGGGTTGAAAGTTCATTGTAAGGGGTTGGTCAATTATTTTCTAGTGAGATATATATGTTTCATCACTTGTAAATTAAAGAGAGAAAATAGTCATGTGAGAGAGAGAGAAGAGGAGATCGGTATAACCCGAGGTGGTAATAAAAGATTTTATTTCTCTTACATTTGTGGATGTAGGTTGGATCCATTCCGCCGAACCACGTTAAACCATTTGTCTTTTCTCTGTGATTTTCTATCTGCTTGTCAAGTTTACATTTGGTTCCCAACAAACCAAACAAATTCACAGTTGAAGGAGATTTGTTCGATGAGTGATTTTCCTGAATTACTCTTGGAACGAAAAACAATCGTCAACACGTTGAAATTGGGACGCAATGTTTATATGGTACGCCGAAATTGGGGCATAATTTTTTTAAAATCTTTTTTTTCTTTTTCAAAAATTTTTTCTCACTCCCCTTTTTGATAATGGTGTGAGGTGTCCGCTTGCATTTTTTTTGGCAATATATTATTATTTTTTTTTAAAAAAAAGAAACTATTTTTTTCACTTTGTTTGATCATTGTCTCTCTCGGGCTGTGGTTGGGTTGCTTATTTGTGCCGATTTGCAGCGGTTCATGGACAAATGATGCCTAGTTTTACCACTGAGTTTTGCTCATCATAATTTATTACTGAGTGTGATGGAAGGTTTGATTAGGGGTGTGCATTAATCGGTTTTAACCGATTAACCGAATCGTGCCGACCCATTTTTTATTACGGTTCGGTTAATTTGGTTAAATCGGTTATTGCGGTTAAAATTTTTAACTTTTTCGGTTATTCAGTTCGGTTACGGTTATGAGATTCGTATAACAGAACCGACTGATTAACCGAAATTAAACCATATATATATATTAGCGCGTGCGAATCCTTTAATTTTTTAGAGTTAAGATAGTCTACATGTAAACTCTCAATTGGTTGTAGTTATATTGATTTAATAACACTACCCGAAAATAAAATTGATAAAATTCAAATGACAGGCTGCATTAACAGCTTGGTTTTGACTCTTTTTAATTTCTCTCAAGAATTTAAAGGTAAAAATACATAAAATTTCAAATGTGTAGATTTTGCATCGTGGTGGATTCATGACCCTTAAAATTTCTAACATGGCAGGTTTGGAAGGAAATCTGAGGCCGTGACTATCATCGAGGGTTTAAAAAATATTTCTCTTGCATGTAATTAAATATAGATATATTTAATCAAATGTTAGTTAGAATCAATATTTTTAGAATCGGATATGTGATCGAATTAGTGATCCAAAAAATTTAATGCGTCAGTGGTTCGACTGGTTGAAACGTTCCTAAAAATCGGTAGAACCGACCTACATCATATATAATTTTACTAATTAAAAATTATTAAAAATATTAAATTTTAATTTATTAGATTGGTTAATAACCGAATTAACCATAACCGACCGAAATATAATGGTTAATTGGTTAATGGTTATGTGTCATAAATTGGTTAAATCGGTCACACTTTTATTTAACCGAAAATTTCAGTTACGGTTAAAAAATCAAGGATTAACCGACCGATGCACACCTCTAGGTTTGATTCGCTACAAATGATGGTTGTAATGGCGACGATTTTTGTGGTGGAGACAGCGATCGGGGTCGTTTATTTGGTTGGCGGTAGAGAATCAGAGGTGATGGATCACGATTCATGTGGTGAGTAGGGATGGCGGTGGGTAGGGTTTAGTATAAATTTGTCATTATCAAATCTACACACGCATATATAAATAAATTATTAAATCCGCATCATATCCGTTATAGGTTTTAATTTTCATTACCAAACCTGCACCGCATATAAATTTTTTTATCAAACCTGCATTGATATCCAGCATATTTTTTATGGGTGTTTAAAATATCATATAAAAATAAATTTCCCGTTGTAAAATATTCTACATCTATAATAAGAAAACCAAATTAAAGATAATATTAAACTATTTATAATTTCTTCAAATATCAGTAGAGTTTGGTTTGAAGTCAATATGAAGTCCCAAATATTAAACATAATAACTATACCAAAAGCAATTAAAAAATGATAAAATTGACAAAAAAAAAGTAACTACATATTAAACCAATACAATATAAAAAATAATTAAAAAATGATAAAGTTAACTACATAATATGAGTCATTTTATATGAGCGGATATCCGCTGCGGGTATCCATGGATTTTGCTTAATTACTAAACTCGTACCAAACCCGTAATGGATTTTATTTTAATTTATCAAACTCATGAAAGTAACCTACAAGCAATAGCGACAAACAATCTCTATACCCAAGAGGTGGGTGAATTGGGTTATCGCTATAAATGCGGAATTATAAAATCTTTGCCGATTTTAAGTTCTTATTACCAAGTGGGAGTTTTAGGAAATTTTCTCTAATCCAATTAATAGCCTATATGCAAGTTTATAATCAATATTATAGATGTAATCAAACTTGCAAATAAGTAGAAGTTAAGGGAAAGAGAAATACAACACCGCAATTTATAGTGGTTCGGCCAAACGTGCCTACGTCCACTCCCCTAAGCCTCGCTTGAAGATTTCCACTAAAATTGAGTTTTACGTGGTTCACTCGTAACCAAGAGTTTTCCGCCAAGGCGCACTCCGAACCCTTTTACAATTTTGAGTTTTGTTCGTAGGTGCACTCACAACCTTTACAATTTACCCAAACAATGGGATTTCACAAATCACAAGTGTTTTTGATAAAGAAGAATTAAAACACACTTGGGCACTCACAAATAATAAGAAGATTGTGTGAGGGCAAACCCAAGTGATCTAAGCTCACTAAATGATATGGAAGATGTGTGTGTGAGCTTGGATGAGTGTTTATGAATATGAAGTTGTATATCACTCTTTGTTTGCCTTAGAGAATGTATATAAAGGTTTTCTAGGTCTCTCATATAAGGCAAAGGAGTTGGGGTTCTATTTATAACAAAATGCAAAGCTTTCCCCAACTTACAGCGAGACCGGCGAGCAAACCGGCGAAGAGACCGGCATGCCGGTCTAGGGTTTCAATATCTCCCAACGGCTATATAACGTTCGAAAAACTAGCCGTTAGACCGGCGAGAAAACCGGTATGGAAACCGGCGAGGACCAGCCCGGTTCCAGAGAGCAGGATTTTCTTGCCAATACCGGCATGTAGACCGGCGAGGTAACCGGCACGGTATGGCCCGGTTCCAGTAGGCATGCAAAACAGGGGAAGGCCGGTTTAATGACCGGTAAGGGACCGGTAAGGTCCATGCCGGTTCCAGAGAGCTTCCCTAAATACTAAAATGCAGATTTGAAGGTTTTAATGCATTTTGTACATGCCCCTAATGCATCTAAGTGAATGTGCATGATCCCTATGAGCTTAGGCACTTGAATATTACATGTCACATTAAAAATGAAGTCCTAAGCTAAGACTTTTGCAATATAATCTTCATTTTGCCGCAAGTCTTCACATTCTCGCTCTTCACCTCATATGCTTCGACACTTTTTGTATTGCTTCGTGATTGTACGTCGAAGTCGTCAATTGCGTTGACGTCATCAAAATCCAATTAAGCGATCAAGTCGCCAACAATCTCCCCCTTTTTGATGATGGCAACCCCTAAAAATTGTTGTTGAAACTTGTGAGCTTCTTGGAGTCCAAATTTGACAATTTTGCTCCCCCTCAACATAAGCTCCCCCTCAATGTGTGATTGTCTTCAAAATAGCTCTATAACAACTTGACAAACACATTAGTACATTTACTCCCCCTTAAACCAAGGTGAGGGTAAAACAAGTTTTAATCTCATTTCTAATGATTTCTCCCCCTTTGACATAATCAAAAAGTGGAGAAGCAAAATTTTAAATCTAAAATGAGATACCAATAGATGTGTGCTAAAATAAGATACCAAAAAAAAATATGCACATTTTGGCATTTCCCCCTTTTTGCCATAAGATGTAAAAAATCATGTATAATGCAATTTTCAAAAGATTATGTACTATGATACCAATTAACAATTTATATCACTGAATCTATTTGAATATCATAACATTTTAAGCATTATTTCTCCCTAATTGTGATATCAAATAAGTCATTATATATCATGATACCAATTAAAATCAATGACTTCAATCCATTTTAATGATTGTCTTCTTATGAATATCTTACCAATTACTTAAACAATCAAAATTCATGCTTTTCATGATTATTCAATTATGTTACATGGCAAATTCATTTATAATGCAAAATTAATCAAATGATCACATATATGAGATTTGACTCAATGAATTCAATGTGATACCAATTGAAATAGAATAGGGGTTTAAATATATGATTAAGGCACTTAGTGATATCAAATGGAAATCGATACCAATAGAAGTTTGAATACATTGCCTAATCACTTTGTATGCTTTAAAAATATTTTAACCAAAGTGAAATATGCATACATATAGAAATTGGAGGAAACGGTACCAATGTTTCCGTGAATACGGAGTTTACCTTTACCGTTGCGATCCTCATCTCTTTGAGCTTTGGGATCAATTTTGCAATTTCTCTTTAAAGTTCCATTCCCAAAGCTCCCCCTACAAATTTTTCAATTATACTTTGGTACCCAAACTTTCTTGGGTCCATTGGGGTTAGTTTTGATTCCTTGAGGAATCCATGCATTCTTATTTCATATACATGCATTCAAAAATTTTATGTCCCTTTTTGTTACAAGCATGACATGTGATTTTCATTTTTATTTCTTAGCATGAGAATATGATGCCTTAACAAAATAATTCTTTAAAAAATTTTCTTTTAATATAAGGCTATATCCTAATCCTCTCTTTTAAATGCACATTTTTGGGATCCAATAAGCATATTAAAATTTTTATGTCCCAATGTGAATTTGCTAAGTATATTTTTAAATCTACAATCTTAGTATTTAATAAGACATTTTCATTCAATATAGATTCGCAATCGCATGTCTTAGAGCTAGATGGCATATTTGATATGGCATTTTCAAGTTCTAGCTTTTTAATCTTTAAACATGCATTTCATCATTCAAGCATGCAATTTCTTTTTCATGTTTAGCCTTTAAGCATATCATATCATTATCTAAAACATGAATTTTATCCATACTAGTTGCATGTTCAATTTTAAGTGTAGCATGCTCATTTTTGACCAATTTTAATTTCTTTTTAAGCATATCACATAATTTTTTAAACCAAACCATTAAACGCATCAAGTAATCAGAATGTGTACCTCTTCTTCTTCGCTTTCTTCTTCAATTTCAAATTGGATGTCTTCATCCGTGATAGCCATAAATGCTATTGATTTTTCTTTGACTTCAACTTCTTCCTCCTCGGATGAGCTTGAATCGCTATCGCTCCAAGTTGAAGTTGCTTTCATTGCCTTTTTCTTTGATTTTCCTTTCATTTTCCTCAATGGGCAATCGGTAGCTATGTGACCCGGTTTGTTGCATTCATAACACACAATTTTCTTGTTCTTCCGCGGCCATTTTTCTTCTTTCTTTTCGTTTGCCTTTGATTTTCCCTTGAGTTTTGCGGATTTGAGAAGCTCCTTTACTTTATTAGTGATGCTTGCCACTTCATCATCACTATCTTCTTCTTCACTTGAACTTGAGTCAACTCTTTTTCTCGCTTTTAAGGCCAAGGACTTTCTTGTCCTTTTCTCATCTTCCTCCTTTTTATCCATTTTGATCTCCATTTCATACTTAAGCAACTTGCCGACCAAATCATCCATCTTCAAAGTGTTTATGTTGTTTGCTTCTTTAATGGAGGAGGTGTAGCTTCTAACCTCTTTCGGGAGAGATCTTAAAATTTTCTTCACTTGATCCGATGTCCCGATGACTTTTCCCAATGCTCCCAAATGATTGATGATGACCGTAAACCTAGAAATCATGTGATCGATTTCTTCCCCGGATTCCATCTTGAAATTTTCCAATTCGCACATGAACCGGTTGATCTTCGATTCCTTCACTTGACTTGTGCCCTCATTGACCATTTCCAAAGACTTCCATAAATCATATGCATTTCCACATTCCGGAAGCTTGCTAACTTGATCCCGATCAATGGCACATAGGAGTTGGTTGAGTGCCTTAGCATTTTGTGAGGCTAGTTTCACATCCTCACTATCCCATTCTAAACTCGGTTTTGGAATATCAACCCGTTGCTATCCTTCTTTGTTGGCCTTTTGCACCTCGTGTGATAACCAAATAGGATGGCGAATCATTGGCTAGGAGATAAGTCAACATTCTTGACTTCCAATAGTTGTAGTCGGTTCCGGTGTAAAATGGAGGTCTAGTTGTTGAATATCCCTCGGCAAGATTTGACGAGTTGCTTGTAGATGCCATGATCTATTCTGGGACGGTTAAGTCTTGTAGAGAATACCTCGCTCTGATACCAACTGAAAGTACCTACAAGCAATAGCGACAAACAATCTCTATACCCAAGAGGGGGGTGAATTGGGTTATCGCTATAAATGCGGAATTATAAAATCTTTGCCGATTTTAAGCTCTTATTACCAAGTGGGAGTTTTAGGCAATTTTCTCTATTCCAATTAATAGCCTATATGCAAGTTTCTAATCAATATTATAAATGTAATCAAACTTGCAAATAAGTAAAAGTTAAAGGAAAGAGAAATACGACACCGCAATTTATAGTGGTTCGGCCAAACGTGCCTACGTCCACTCCCCAAGCCTCGCTTGAAGATTTCCACTAAAATCGAGTTTTCCGTGGTTCACTCGTAACCAAGAGTTTTCCGCCAAGGCGCACTCCGAACCCTTTTACAATTTTGAGTTTTGTTCGTAGGTGCACTCACAACCTTTACAATTTACCCAAACAATGGGATTTCACAAATCACAAGTGTTTTTGATAAAGAAGAATTAAAACACACTTGGGCACTCACAAATAATAAGAAGATTGTGTGAGAGCAAACCCAAGTGATCTAAGCTCACTAAATGATATGGAAGATGTGTGTGTGAGCTTGGATGAGTGTTTATGATATGAATAAGGTGTATATCACTCTTTGTTTGCCTTAGAGAATGTATATGAAGGTTTTCTAGATCTCTAATATAAGGCAAAGGAGTTGGGGTTCTATTTATAACAAAATGCAAAGCTTTCCCCAACTTACAGCGAGACCGGCGAGCAAACCGGCGAGGAGACGGCATGCCGGTCTAGGGTTTCAATATCTCCCAACGGCTATATAACGTTCGAAAAACTAGCCGTTAGACCGGCGAGAAAAACGGTATGGAAACCGGCGAGGACCAGCCCGGTTCCAGAGAGCAGGATTTTCTTGCCAATACCGGCATGTAGACCGGCGAGGTAACCGGCACGGTATAGCCTGGTTCCAGTAGGCATGTAAAACAGGGGAAGGCCGGTTTAATGACCGGTAAGGGACCGGTAAGGTCCATGCCGGTTCCAGAGAGCTTCCCTAAATACTAAAATGCAGATTTGAAGGTTTTAATGCATTTTGTACATGCCCCTAATGCATCTAAGTGAATGTGCATGATCCCTATGAGCTTAGGCACTTGAATATTACATGTCACATTACAAATTACAAGTGACAAGGCGCACTCCAAACCCTTTTACAATTTTGAGTTTTGTTCGTAGGTGCACTCACAACCTTTACCAATTTACCAACAATGGGATTTCACAAATCACAAGTGTTTTTGATTAAAGAAGAATTAAAACACACTTGGACACTCACAATAATAAGAAGATTGTGTGAGAGAGAGCAAACCCAAGTGATCTAAGCCACTAAATGTATGGAAAATGGAAAATGTGTGTGTGTGAGCTTGAATGAGTGTTTATGAATAGAAGGTGTATATCACTCTTTGTTTGCTTAGAGAATGTCATAAAGGTTTTCTAGGTCTCTCATATAAGGCAAAGGAGTTGGGGTTCATTTATAAAAAATGAAAAGCTTTCCCCAACTTACAGCGAGACCGGCTAGCAAACCGGCGAGGAGACCGGCATGCCGGTCTAGGGTTTCAATATCTCCCAACGGCTATATACGTTCGAAAAACTAGCCGTTAGCCCGGTGAGAAAAAACCGGTATGGAAAACCGGTGAGGACCAGCCCGGTTCCAGAGAGCAGGATTTTCTTGCCATACCGGCATGTAGACCGGCGAGGTAACCGGCACGGTATAGCCTGGTTCCAGTAGGCATGCAAAACAGGGGAAGGCCGGTTTAATGACCGGTAAGGGACCGGTAAGGTCCATGCCGGTCTAGAGAGCTTCCCTAAAACTAAAATGCAGATTTGAAGGTTTTAATGCATTTTGTACATGCCCATAATGCATCTAAGTGAATGTGCATGATCCCTATGAGCTTAGGCACTTGAATATTACATGTCACATTACAAATGAAGTCATAAGCTAAGACTTTTGCAATATAATCTTCATTTTGCCGCAAGTCTTCACATTCTCGCTCTTCACCTCATATGCTTCAACACTTTTTGTATTGCTTCGTGATTGTACGTCGAAGTCGTCAATTGCGTTGACGTCATCAAAATCCAATTAAGCGATCAAGTCGCCAACAACTCACACCAAATCCACTATAATATTTACCAAATCCTACCTATTACCGATGAATTTTTACGGGATTACGAATTTATGGACGAAATTGTCATCTTTAGTTGTGAGCAATTTGATGGAAAATATGAAAACCAGCTGCATGGCTCTTTTATTGAATTGTTCTCACGATACAAGTAGGGGTGTATATGCATATTTATAATAAAAAGCTAGATAATAAATATTCATTCAAAATTTAGATGAGATATCTATATTTAAATTTTGAATAAATAAATTATTTTGAAATCCTAAATTAGATATAGTATTCTCATAAGATACCTAAATATTTTAGGTCCGACCTCAACAAGTGGCAAACTATAATAAGTGATGATGGAATAATTTAAATGTGTTGGATGATGAGAAAATGACGATGGTTTCATCATATGGAGGATTGTTGAGTTGTGTCTTACATTAATTCGTCAGTAAATGAAAATTACTCGAGCTTATAAATAAAATTGGTCTATCCACTCAATAAGCTAGTCTTTTGGGTTGTACCTAAACACATCCCCATCAGCTATGGACAGTTGAAATGTTCAATCAATTTCTTATTTGTCTACTGTTAGATAGTTGGTGGTAGTTGGAAATCAATTATGCATGTAATAGTGAAAAAGAAAAAGAAAACAGATTGTGTGTCAAGTCGCATTTGTATGTTAATGATGAATTGGTGATAACAAATAACATGTATTGTTTCCAAGAGTCGTGATTTGGTGATGTATGATTTAAGAATTGATTTTTATGTCATGAGTTCAAATTCAGGAAGTTCGTTTTTTGTAAGAGTCTGGGACATGCGGAATTTTACCTACTCTGCCTAAATTCAAAATGAATGATTTGACGATTAGATTTCCAACAATTTCAAAAATAATAATAATAATAATAATAATATAATAATAATAATAATAATAATAATAATAACATGTATTTTGTTAAAATGTGACTCAGAAGTTTACACTACAAGAAAACTGTGAAATAGAGACGGAAATATCCGTTGCTAATCCGTCGCTACTGGACAGTTAGCGACGGATTAGCGACGGATAAATTCTGTCTCTATTTTGTTGGTCGCAATTTCCAACAATTTCAAAAATAATAATAATAATAACATGTATTTTGTTAAAATGTGACTCAGAAGTTTAGTCTATAGATGCCTTGATGTAATATTTGGTTGATTCGATTTTTTGTTCATGTTAGTTTAGAAATATCGAGATGTGACTAGGATACATGGAATGAGATCTCCAGAACTTCAAAAATAAAATATCATTTGGGGAAAAATAACAAACGTCTTGATGTTGAGTGAAACATGAGATTTCATTATAAATATAATTCAAATGTTGAAAATAGATTCTTCGTATTATTCAAACATATCAAACCACATCTGTTAGAACCTCATCCTTTAAACTAGGAACTAGCTAGAATTAAGGAAATAATATCTAACTAAATCACAACCGATTAGCTAATTAAATGAAACCAATAAATAGCTAATAACATGAATAAATAAACGATAACAATAATAACTTCCACACTCCCCTTCAAGTTGGGTTGTACGAGTTGTACATTCCTAGCTCGCAACTCAGTTCTTCAAAGTTTATTATTGGAAGCGCTTTGGTGAGAATATCTGCTGTTTGAAACCGAGTAGGTGTGTAGACAATCTGAATCACTGAATTCTCAATCTTCTCAGCAATGAAGTGTCTGTCAATTTCTATATGTTTCGTCATGTCATGATGAGCGAGATTCTTGGCAATGCTAATAGCAGCTTGATTATCGCAGTATAATTTGATGGACTTAGAATTTTCCATACCTAGTTCGGCAAGGACTCGTTGA
This sequence comes from Zanthoxylum bungeanum, assembly GCA_019454045.1. NCBI lineage: Eukaryota > Viridiplantae > Streptophyta > Magnoliopsida > Sapindales > Rutaceae > Zanthoxylum > Zanthoxylum bungeanum. The sequence continues at coordinate 12,958 of SKCR01033471.1, read as the reverse complement.
ATTCATATTCCTTCACAGATGCCTTGGGACAATGAACGGAACTCGGCCTCAACACTACTTTTTGCAACCACAGATTGTTTCTTCTTCCTCCACGATACCAAATTGCCCCAGACGTATGAGCAATACCCTGAAGTCGATCTTCTGTCTGAAACATCTCCTGCCCAATCTGTATCTGTGTACACCTCAAGATCTCTACTATCACTCTTTTTGAATAAGAGTCCATTCCTAGGATTCATTTTCAAGTACCTGAGTATTCGTGTTACGACATCCATGTGTTCTTCAGTCGGGTTGTTCATGTGCTGACTAACAACACTTACTGAGAAACCAATATCAGGGCGTGTATGTGCAAGGTAGATGAGACGACCTACGAGCCGTTGATATCTTCCCCTGTCCACAGGTGCACTGTTTGTAGCCGTGCCGATCTTGTTGTAGGCGTCTATCGGAGTGTCAGCCGGTTTACTTCCAGTCATTCTGGTTTCAGATAACAGATCCATCACATATTTTCTTTGTGATATCATTATTCCCTTCCTTGATCGTGCCACTTCCATGCCTAGGAAATATCTGAGAGGCCCTAGGTCTTTGATCTCGAATTCCTTGGCCATGTGTCCCTTCAATTCAGCTAGCTCTTCTTTGTCATTTCCTGTTAGAATTATGTCATCAACATAAACTATCAGGATATCAATCTTTTCTTTGGTTCTGAATTTTACAAACATGGTATGATCTGGTTGACATTGCTTGTAACCAAGTTTCATGATGAACTTGTTGAATCTTCCAAACCAAGCACGAGGAGATTGCTTTAATCCATATAGATCTTTTTCTAGTCGACAAACCTTGTTGGATTTCTGAACTGTTTCAAAACCTGGTGGTATTTCCATCTATACTTCTTCCTCGAGATCACCATTCAGGAATGCATTCTTTACGTCTAGCTGGTGTAAATCCCAGTAACAGTTTACAACAAGTGAGAGATGGATTCTTACTGTGTTGACTTGGACACATGAGCAAATGTCTCTTGATAATCAATCCCGTATGATTGAGTGTATCATTTCGCCACTAGTCTCGCCTTCAGCCTTTCTATGCTCCCATCTGCTTTGTGTTTCACTGTGAATATCCATCTACAGCCTACTACCTTCTTCTCTGGTGGTAGTTCAGTGATTCTCCACGTATGGTTCTTCTCAAGGGCCAATATTTCTTCATTCACAGCCTTTGTCCACCCTGTGTGTTTGAGAGCCTCGGTGACATTGACTGGAATCTGTATGTTATCAAGCGAGGTGATGAACGTTCGATAGGATTGTGAGAGTCTGCTGTATGACAAATGCTTGGACCAGAGGTGATTCGTGCATGATCTAGTTCCCTTACTTTGAGCTATAGGAATGTCAATATCATTAGGAACAACAATCTCTCGTTCAATATTATCCGTACCTGTGCTTTCATCTGTGGGAACTGAATTCGAGTCTTCTGGTTGGTCAAATGCAGGTGATGTTGGCTCTGGTTGGTCAATGATTTCTGGTTCACTAGGTTCATTAGAGATATTGGGTTCCTGAGTGATATGAGATATATCTAAGTCGGTTAAGATGGTATTTTTCCACTGAGATTCTTGTCTTATCTCCCCCTGAATCTCAGAGTGGTAAAAGGGCTGAGATTCAAAGAAGGTGACGTCCATGGAGCTATAGATTCTCTTAGTAGTTGGAGAGTAGCATTTATATCCCTTTTGATTTAGAGAATAGCCAAGGAATATGCATTTGATGGATTGAGGATCTAATTTGCTTCTGAATTATTTTGGAATATGGACAAAAGTAGTGCAGCCGAAGGATTTTAAAGGGATATGAGAGGACAAAAAAGTGATGTGAGGATAATGTTGCAAAAGGACTTGGTGTGGGCTTTGAAACTTCAGGACCCTAGATGGCATTCTATTAATGAGATATGCCGAGGTGAGAATGGCATCTCCCCAGAAATGTTTGGGAAGATTCGATGAGAACATTAAAGAACGAGCGACTTCTAATAGGTGTCTGTTTTTCCTTTCAGCCACTCTGTTTTGTTGAGGATTGTGTGCACATGAACTAATGTGGATAATGCCTTGATCAATAAGAAATGACCCTAAGGTTGACTTGAAGTATTCTAATGCATTGTCAGTTTTCAGTATCTGAACCTTGGTTTGAAATTGTGTTTGGATCATAGAATTGAATCGTCTAAAGATATCTTCCACTTCTGATTTTTCTTTCATGAGGAATAGCCAAGTTAACCTAGTGTGGTCATCAATAAAGGATACAAACCATCTTGAACCAGATATGTTGTTGATTCGAGAAGGCCCTCATACATCACTGTGAATTAGTGTGAATGGTTTGGATGGTTTGTAGTTTAATTGAGTGTAGGTGCTGCGTGTATGTTTGGCTAATTGACATATTTCACAACTGAAAGAATTGGGATTTTTATTGATAAAAAGATATGGAAACATCTTTTGGAGATACATGAAGTTCAGATGACCTAATCTGAAATGCCACAACATGATATCATCATCTTTATTGGAATTTAAAGACTGAAAATTGGAAACTAAGCACCGTGGGGTTGTCTGATGTTTTTGATTGAGGATGTAAAGTTCTAGGCATTCCCTAGCACTGCCAATCATCTTCTTCGAATTCAGTCCCTGAAAAACACATGAATTTGGTAAGAATTTTGCTTCACAATGCAGATCACTAGTTATTTTGCTAATTGAAATAAGATTGCATTCGAGAGTAGGAACATGAAGGACTGATTGCAGAGTGATGTCTTTCGTGAGAATTACGGAACCTGTTCCCTTGACTTTGGATAAGGATCCGTTGGCAACTCTGACCAAGGCATTACTGCTGTTTGGCTTGTATGTGCTGAACTGAGTCTCATCCGCTGTCATGTGATCCGTTGCTCCAGAGTCGACAAGCCATAGCCCTGACATGGGTCTTCCAGCAGTGCAAGCTGTGGCAGAAGTCTGAGTTTGTAGGCTGAAGAGTTGTTGTAGCATCTCAATCTGCTCTTTGGTGAATGAAGCAGAATTGGCTTTGTGAACCTGGAAGGTATTTCCTTGATCTTATGAGTTTCGAGGCTTCCAGTCGGCTAGCTTTCCATGAATTTTCCAGCACGTTTCTTTGAGATGACCTGGCTTTTTACAGTGATCACACAAGGTCTTCCCTTGCGCTGTTTGTTGTCGTAGTTCTGCTGGTAGCCACGAGCAGCAAGTGTTGAGCCTTCTTCGAGTGGTTCAGTTTGTGGTCCCATCATGACTTTCCTCCTACTTTCTTCATGTCTCACGGCTGAGAAGGCTTCTCTGGTGCTTGGAAACGGCTTCACTCCCATTAGTATTCCTCTAACTTCATCCAGATCCTTGTTAAGTCCCAACAGAAATTTGAAGGTGCGTTTCTGCTCAATCACCTTTTTGAAGATAGCTCCGTCTTCTTTACATTTCCATGGAAATACTTCGAACATGTCAAGTTGTTGCCAACATCGAGAGAGAGAGTTGAAGTATTGAGTTACCGATAAATTTCCTTGTCTAAGGTCATGAAGTTGAGCCTCGACTTGGAAAATTTCGGAGGTGTTTTCTGAGTTTGAATACGTCTCTTTGGCTGCGTCCCATATCTCATTTGCCGTTCCATAGAGAAGGAAATTCTCACCAATGTCATTGTTCATGGTATTTATCAGCCATGACATGACAAAATGATTTTCAATTTTCCATGTACGGTATTTGGGATCATCTTTCTCTGGAGTTGTGATCTCACCGGTGAGATAGTCTTCTTTCCCTTTTCCGCAGATGAACATCAATACGGATTGAGACCATTGATGGAAGTTATGGCCATTGAGGCGATGACTAGTGATCATTGTGTGGGGTCCATCGTTTCCCTGAGAGTTTGGAACATGGGATTCGGTGGTTGTGGAGGGTGAAGAGATTTCACTGGCTGAAGTTTGAGAGGTCATGCCGTATTTGGTCATGGTGATGAGATTTAGTGAAGAAGAGGTTTTTGAGAAGAGGTAGGCTCTGATACCATGAAGAATTCGAATGATGAAAATAGATTCTTCGTATTATTCAAACACCTGGTCAAAAACTCTAGATATAGTCTATCAAACCACATCTGTTACAACCTCCTCCTCTAAACTAGGAACTAGCTAGAATCAAGGAAATAATATCTAACTAAATCACAACCGATTAGCTAATTAAATGAAACCAATAAATAGCTAATAACATGAATAAATAAACGATAACAATAATAACTTCCACATATTTTGATCTTAATATAACACATGAGATAAGGATGACAATCAGGACATGTAGTCCCAAACTGATCTTATCCAATTCTACCCTAATTATGATTCCATATGATTTTTTCGTCTCAAATCCCAACTGATTTTTTAAAATGCGACAAAAAATCATCATAAATTCCAAACTAAATGGTTAGGAATCTCGAATCCCGATCGGATTTTTCGAATTTCTTAAGAGAAAATTCGATATTTTTAACCATGAAAGAGTTTTGCTTTAGTTTCACTAAACGTCGGGGGAGTTTCGCTCATTTTCCCTCATTCGGACATTGTTCTCTATGTATAGTCAAGATTCATTCATATATTAATATGATAATGTTACAAGACGGTTCTAAGTTTTGAAGGGCTCTAAGTGAGTTTATAAAATATAGTCCTTATCGATAAGGTATAAAAATATTATTTTATTATTTGATCGAAAATTAAGTTCTAACTCCTTACCACAATCAAATATATGCTCCATATTAACCAATTTGACTTTTTATTATTATTATTATTATAATGGTTATTAACTTTTTTTTTTTAAAGATTTAAGACCCTTAACTTTGAGGATTCTAATCAGCTGCCTGTGTGGGATGAAATTAGAGCAACTTGTTAAATTTGTTGAAACATTTGTCAATTGTTGTTTGTGCGTTTACTTGAAACTGAAAACTGAATTGTCTGACCTAACAAAAAAATGTTTTTTTTTCAAACAATATTACATTCTACACTTTTTTTTGAATAGTTGAAAATCCCGCTACCAAACTATTCATTCCGGCCATAAACGGAACAGTTAAAATCCCTGATTGTCTCAGGCTCTTACAAGAAATACACTCTCTAGATTCGAACCAATGACCTCAAGATGAGATCATGAACCCTACACCACCAAGCCACGCACACCTCACAATAAGGGTGGCAAAAAAGCTCGGTCCGACCCGGGGTCAAAAAAACCTGGGCCGGGTTTTAAAATGAGTGGCCCGGCTGGGGTCCGGGCCCGGCCCGACCCAGGTTTAAAAAAAAAAATACATGTATATATTTATTTATAAAATATATATATTTATATAATAAATTATATATATATATAATATATATATATAAATAAAATTTTTTATATTACAAAATCGAGCCCGAGACGGGCAGAGTCCGGACAAGTTTACCTCACAGTAAACCGTAATCTATATTCCTTATTCTCTTCAAAAATCGAAATTGAATATTAGGGTGAAACTAAAATTACTAATATTAGTTGATTATTTATTTCATCATCATATTCTCAATAAATTATTCTACCGATAATAAGAAACATAAACAAGTATTTTAATTAATAAGTAAATCCTTTCTAGTATTCTATAAAACTTAATTTTTTTCCCAATCTTTGCTCTGTTGAGTAAAAAACAAAAAAAAAAAAAAAAAAAAAATTGAAAAAAAAGAAGGTAGAGTATGGGCCAAGCCGGAGGCCCACATCATTTGAAAATAAATGGACCTAAGGTTACGGGCCTATGAAATTGCATGGACTTTAAGGCCCAACTTCTTTTATCAATCTGTATTTGGGGGCCATACTTTTCACACCCCTTTTATATCCTTTATAAGATCTCATTTTTATGATTAAGGTTTTATTGTCACAGCAATTACATATAAAGAACAAATAAAAATTTAATTAATAATTTTAAAATAAAAAGTTTCTTCTAGATAATTATTGAATTTAAATAATCCTCTATCATATCAGTTTTAGTTGAAAACTTTATTTCTACAATCAAGGGTAAAGTAACAATATTTGTGGAGTTTATGAATTATGACAAGGATTTTCGTTTTTTTTTTTTTACAATATATATATATATATATGTTGGCACAAAAAACTATTTAGCCAATAATGGTATATAACTCATTTTACGACTTCACCACATAGCCGATAATGGCAAAACTATTTGCTGTCTACCTTATTGTATATGTATACTTTCGATATGTTATTTTCCCTTATTCCTATAAATTTAAATACTTTATTGTGGATCATTTATTGTTCGAGTTCGATATTTTATTCATGTAAATAGGTGCCTAAGAGTTGTATTGTATATACTTCAGTCACATTATTTACATTTTTTTAGTGACAGAAAGTTGTATGTGCCTCAATAATAATGATGATTGAAAATTATGTTGTGTGTGCCTCAATCATATTGGTGATTGAAAGTTGTGTTGTGTATGCTTCGGCCCTCGGTCACATTACTTACCTTCAATCGTATTAGTGATGAAAAATTTATCGATGAGTTTTGAACAACAACCGGTAGTTAACAAGCAACTAAAAAATAATAAATATGTAATCGATGAATAATTAAATTATATATTTATATAAAATAATATTTATATAAATATATATAAAGTTAATAACATTGTACTCAATCAAAATCTCATATTAGTGATCGAAAGTTATATTGCGGCGCCTTATCATATTTCTTACTTACAGTCATATTTCACATTAATGACTTAAAGTAATGTTGTATGTGTCTCAGTTTTATTACTTACCATCGATCACATTGTTGACTCTCAGTCACATTTCACTAAAACATAAGATTATATTATTATTTAATAATTTGTTAATATTAAAATTTCATATACCTGGATGTTTATAATAAGAGAAATAGGGTACATGATAAATTTATAGTGTAATTTTTATAATATTTTATTTGAACATCAATTTGAAGTAAAAATGTAATTTATTTATCAATTCAAATTTTTTGAGCATAAATGTAGAAAGAGAAAGAGAAAGATGGTCAAATCTCTCATATTAGTAAAAAAAAGAAAGGATTAAAGAATGATGATATTTTTAAAAATTAGGATTTAATGGATCATGATTTAAAAACTTATATTTATTAGTAATAAGTGATATAAAAGTGGACTATTTAATAATTCTCTAATGTAAATATGATTATAATGTAATTATAAAAACTTAAATATCCAATAATAGATTTTTGCAACCATAAAATAAAAATTGAGGTTTGGTAGGAAAAAGATTAATTAAACTGATTTTTTCATGCCTTTACACCTACCTTCCAAAACACTAACTTTATTAATTATTAATGTGTCATTCTTTTTTGTTTTCTTTCAATCCTTGAAGGTGACCATAAACTTGTTAGGTATTTTTCTTTAACTAGTGTAATTAAGCTTCTTATAAAGCAAACCAACACATTTTCAAACTTCAAAATATTCTCTAATTAATTTTTGTTTTTGGTCAAATGCCAATATACCAAATCCCCCTTTTTGTAAGAAATTGCTTTTGATATTGAGTAGAATTTTCTATAAATTAATGCGTCAATTATTATCATAAGACACTTGGAAAAAGTTTGTTTTTTAATTAAGTGTGGTAGTTCAAAATATATATTATCAAGCGACTTTAAGTAACCCTAAAATGCCATTTGAAATTGACTGCCAAGATTTAATTAGTTGCTTTTCAAAATGAGATTTCTCTTCTTGCTTTGACATCTAGCATCATTTGAGTCACTTTTTATATGGCATGAATGTCAAAAAATGAACATATTAATTATATAATTTAGAGATTTTTTTTTCATATAAAATTATTATTGCATACTGTAAGGATCTTAGGACATCATTATCTCCACATTGGTATGATATTGTCCACTTTGGGCCTAAGCCCTCATGGATTTGCTCTTGGGTTATACCCAAAAGGCCTCATACCAATGGAGATATTGTCCATACTTATAAACCCATGATCATCCCCACTTCTAGCCAATGTGGGACTTTGTTTGCACCCAACAATCCTCCCCTCGAACAAAGGACCACCGAGCCTCCCCTCAAACGATCATCCATCCGTCTACTCCATGAAGATTAGAGCACACCGCCTATCTAACTGAGCACTCACGGATCACGATCGGGGCTCATCACCTTTTTTTTTTGTTCGGTATTCCGAGGATTTATCCACATGGCTAACTCCAGGGCATGGCTCTGATACCATTTGTAAGGATCCTAGGACATCATTTATCTCCACATTGGTATGATATTGTCCACTTTGGGCCTAAGCCCTCATGGATTTGCTCTTGGGTTATACCCAAAAGGCCTCATACCAATGGAGATATTGTCCATACTTATAAACCCATGATCCTCCCCACTTCTAGCCAATGTGGGACTTTGTTTGCACCCAACACATACGATAATGGCCATAATACTTGTCATATTTTATAAATTATGAAAATAATTATTGCCATATATGTATAAATTAGGGACCAACTAGATCAGTTGGTAAAATTAATTCACACTAAGCTATGACAATCAGTAAATTAATATTAATATTAATTTACTGATTGTAACCATTAAAAATGTGTGCATCTCCAAATCCTAAAACTCAAAGTTAAAGCCCATTACAATTAACTGTGTAAAAATCCAATTAAAAGGTTCACTAAATATATTTACATAAAATACGAGGCCGTATTCACCACCCAATCCTCAAGGAATATGACTTGGTGGTTGATGAGTGGTATTCATATCACTATTTCCCACTCATTTAGCCTAATGTTTTGTATTGTTTCTCGAGTTTTATGAACGTTTTGATGTGTTTTGTTGTTATTTTACAGATAAATAAAGTTTGGAAAGCACTTGAGGCAATTTGGGGCAAAAACGGACAAAAATGCGTCATCAGGGATATTTTCGTCTTTTCAGCGTCGCGACGCTGAAGCCTTGCGCGGCGCGACGCCCAGGATGCGCCGAATGTGCTAACATGCGCCGTCAGCCACGTGTCAAAATCTGATAGGTTGGACTTGCTAACGTGCGCCGGATCTTGCTAACGTGCGCCGCCCTTGCTAACATGCGCCTCATGCCACGTGTCATCACCTCATTGGACCACCCAAACCGCGTGCCACGTGTCGCCTCTCTCTTGGACCGAATAATCAACGAATCAGAGCATGCCACGTGTCACCATTCTATAGACCGAATTTACACCCACTCACAAGCTGACATGTGGCAGGATTTCATTGGACCGCATCGCCAGCCAACCAGAGCATGACACGTGTCTCAATTATTGCTGCCGACAGCCGCGTGGTCAACGTACGCGTGGACTCCAGAAACTGTAGCCAGCGTCGCGACGCTGGACCAAAATTTGCATATAAAAGGAGGCCGCCATTTCAGTTTTAGTTGCACATTCTCTCTCATTTTCTTTGATGTAAAATCGGGAGTTTCTCTCTCTAATCTCTTTTAATTTAAGTTTTGTAATTAATTACATTTTGTAATAGTAATTACTTTCTGTAATAGTAATAGTAATAGTAATTTATCTTGTTTTTACTGTTTCAGTTTTACTATTCAACCATGATGAGGTAACTTCTCCTTGCTAAGGTGAAAGGTAATTCTTTTTACTGTTACTATTTAGATTAAACTCCCTTAAATATAATATATTTACTATTTAAAATTTGACTTAATACAGATACCGCCATATTGGTCGGTTGGATATTAAATTTAAATTGGTTTAAACCTGACTAATCCAGGATACCGCCTTTATGGCTGGTTGATAATTAAATTTTCTTACCGCCTATATGGCAGGTTCATGGACAAATCATACCGCCTTTATGGCTGGTCGGATTTAATTTGAATTAATCAGGTTACCGCCTATATGGCTGGTTGGTAATATTATCACAAGTTTATATATTATTTTATGGGAGATATCTAAAATAGTAAATAGTAAAAGTAATTCCTTTTACCTTAGCATTTTATTTTTATTTACTTTTCAGTATTTACTTTACCGCATTTACTATTTCGCATTTTTACTTTATGGCTTTTACTTTTAAGTTTTTACTAGCCCTAGCCATGTGTCATAACTAAGTTAGTTATCTAGGGTTGTGATGAATTTCAATATCACTGGTTTATAAGAGTTAGATTATAGTTTGGGTAATATAAAGATTTATTTATTGAGTCTTAATCTTAATGCTTTTTATTAACTGGCCATTAATAAAATTGATTAGGTAAACTTAAAATGAACTAGACATAGGGATTTTAAGTTTAAGACCTTAGACTCAATAGCCCACGATCTTCCTTGAGGATATATAACTCTTTTAATAGATTTCCTTACAGGATAGGAATATACCTGTCGGGCGGGGGTAGCCTTAATTGGAACTTAATCTTAATGAATCTAGGTAATTTGGTTGACATAGACATATGATTCAATTGGATTATACTAGGTATTTGTAATTGACCATCGGAAGAGGCTTTCACTTAATTTAGTGTTCTAGGTTAATAAATCAATATATTACCCAACTATAGGACAACCACTTCATCTTTAAATAATATTGAAAAGATTCACAACCCTAGATAGTTTTTAATATTGAATTTCTTAAAACTTACTTTCGAACAATTTTATTTACTTGTCTTTAAATTTAGAATCGTCGCCATTTCAAATCAATCAAACAACCTGTTAGATATTAGTAATAATTGACCTCATAAAATTAATAGCTTAGGTATTAAGTCCTCGTGGGATCGATATTTTTTATACTACTTGAACGATACGTACGCTTGCGTTGTACGTGTGTGTTTACGCGGTCAAGTTTTTGGCGCCGTTGCCGGGGACTTATTTATCTTTCACTATTAGTTTTAAGGTTAGATACCGTTACTTGTATCTAATTTTTTTTTACTTATTGTTTTTATTTTCTTGTGTTTCAGGTTCTCAGAAACTTTATGAGACGAACCAGAAGCTTTGAACTTCGACCGCTTGACCCGAAAATTGAAAGAACCATCAGACAGTTGAGAAGGGAACGGCGAGAAGGCCAAGAAGCTTTAATCAACATGGAACCTGAACCTTTGAATGTTGCACCACCAATTCCCATTCGAGACAGAACCATTCCGGTGGTTGACAGACTCATTTCTTGTATTGTACTTCCTCATTTACCAGCAAATGCGGTGACATCAAAACATGCATTCAGATGATTCAGCAGTCAGTTCAGTTTGGAGGAAATGCAATTGAAGACCCTAATACCCACATCAGCAACTTCCTGGAAGTTTGCGGCACTTTCAATTACAACCGAGAGGCTGAGAAGCAATTAGACTGCGTGTTTTCCCATACTCCTTGAAGGACAGAGCTAAAGCTTGGCTACATTCATTACCAGCATGTTCTATCACAACATGGAACACCTTAGCCACCAAATTTCTTGCAAAGTATTTTCCACCAGCCAGAACTGGAAAACTGAGAAACGACATCACATCATTTGTACAACAAGACTCGGAAACTCTCTACGAAGCTTGGGAAATGTACAAAGATTTACTCCGGAAATGTCCTCATCATGAGATTCCAAAATGGCTTCAAGTCCAAACTTTCTATAATGGACTTTCTGGAATAATGAGAACCACAATCGATGCTGCTGCTGGAGGAGCCTTGATGGCAAAAGGAGAAGATCAAGCCTGGGACCTAATTGAAGAAATGGCCAACAACAATTCTTTGTGGCCAACTGAAAGGAGCATGATCCAAAGAATTGCAGGAATTTTGAAAGTGGAGTCAATACAGCAGTCAATACCAAGCTGGATCAGATATGCAAATTCATGGAGATTTTTACCACTGGATCCACAAGTTCACCATATGGACGAGCACCGGAACCAAACCAACTTGAAGAAACGGTGAATTATGTCAATAATTTCAACAGACAGGGGAACAATCCATATTCCAACACCTACAACCCAGGGTGGAGGAATCATCCTAATTTTTCATGGAGTAACAATTCAGGGCAAAAGAACAATCCACCACCTGGATTCCAACAGAATTATTCACCACCTGGATTTCAGCAACAAAACAAAGGCAAGGAGCAGACAAATGAACCAGGAATAGCAGAAGTGCTGGCTCAATTAAAAAAGTACGATGCTATGATTCAGAGCCAATCAGCTTCTATTAAAGCACTGGAGAATCAAATCGGCCAACTGGCCAATGCTCAGAGTTACAGACCACCAGGAAATCTTCCCAGCAACACAGAACCAAATCCAAGGAACCGAGGAAAGGAGCAAATTCAAGCCATTACTTTGAAAAGCGGTACTGAGATCAACAAAGATGTAGGGATCAAGGCAACAATTGAGGAAATTCCAAAAGATGCAGTTCCACAGATGGAGGAAAAAGAAGCAAAGGAAAAAGAAAAAGATCAGATCATTCCACCTCCACTTTTTCCTCAGCGACTTCAGGAAAACAAACTGGACAAGCAGTTTGCTCGTTTCTTGGAGGTATTTAAAAAGCTGCATATCAACATTCCATTTGCAGAAGCCTTGGAAGAAATGCCCAGCTATGTAAAATTCATGAAAGATATTCTTTCACGAAAACGGAGATTGGGAGACTACGAAACAATAGCATTAAGGAAGAATACAGCGCCATTATTCAGAGGAAACTTCCTCCGAAGTTGAAAGATCCTGGCAGTTTCACAAGAGGTGTTGTTGAAGATGTGCTGGTAAAAGTAGACAAACTAATTCTCCCACAGATTTCATCATCCTTGACATGGAAGAAGACAAAGAAATACCTATCATTCTTGGTAGACCATTCCTGGCTACAGGTAAAACTGTGATTGATGTGCAAAAAGGAGAACTAACCATGAAAGTGCAGGACCAAGAAGTGACCTTTAATGTTTTCAAAGCCATGAAATTCCCGAGCGATGAAAAGGAAGAAGAATGCTTCAGAGTTGATGTTGTTGAAAGTATCATTCAAAATACTGAGCCAAATCCCACAGATACACTTGAAGCTTGCATC